>WIXG01000176.1:0-160931 GCA_009869945.1 Mesaphorura yosii
GGGGGGGGAATTGCTACCAATTTCCTAAGCTCACCTTCCAGTACATCACTCCAGTTCTTGCTTCCAATTCTTCGACAGTAAGCTTATCGCCTTCGCGTGGACCGGAAATGTAGTTGATTTGAACCATTTTGAGACTTGAGGAGTTGTGGCACTGGATGTTCCACACTGGACACTGGATACGTTGCTGCTGAGAAGATCTCGCTTGATCGAGTGGTACGATTTGAGCTGGCACTCCAGCTTTAAATACTCACTTGTCCACTTACAAGTCATGGAACATGTTATAATAACCTACTTATCAGGATCAGGACCATGCAACCAGTTACATTGCATCACCTTCTCATGACCACGTTAGTAACAGACCAGCCCAGGAGCACACTTCATACAGCTGACGGATGACAACGACAGCTGAGAATGAATCGCGTTCACGCTGCCATTCTATGACTTGGGAAAGTCACTTTCATACATAGTAACAGAACGTTATTGCGTTTTGCAACGCGCCCTATCAGACCATATACCGAGTGCTTATTTTTAACAATACCTACACCACGACAAAATGGATGGACAGACATCACGAAGAAAGCTCGTGAATACGTAGCTACATGGTTAATTGGAACTGGATTCCCAATTAAAAGTGTTGTACGAATGTAACACGCTTAATATGCTGAATTGCGTAGTCTGGTATGGGCTGATCTGTCGATGTCACAATCCCCACACGTCCAGCTTGTCTTTATTCAAGGTGAACAAATTGGCAGTAAGTCGTAATCTGTACTGGGAAGAGTGTGATATCTGATAATCTGATGCAATGCAGAGCCTTGTCGGACACGAAGGTAACAGCTGAATGTAGCCTTAACCTCGACTCTGACCTCTGAGGTGGGATGCTAATGGGACTAATCCTAATCCTAGAAAGTGAAACTATCCTCATGAACGTGATCTGAGAACATGCAGCGCGATGCTGTAATAACTGATAAGATGCACGCACGCCACAATGTTCCTGATTTGGATTTAATTTTCTTTGCATGCATGCATTGTGTTCATGTCAGGCGAGTGAGTGTTCCAGGCACTGGACGAGAATCATCCAGCGTCATGCCAGCCACATCTGCAGCATCTGCGAGATTGGCCAGGCCACGAGGCACACGCATGAAAACCTAGCCAAGCGCGGTCACTTAATTATACTATGCGACGAGATGAGGCCATACATTTTATGAACAGACTGCACAAACGTGTACATGTGACAAATAGAACAACAAACATGCCAGAATGTGAGACTCTTTATGTACACGGTTAAGCAATTCGGCAGTTAATGCACTGTTATCAACATTATTTTTATTGAATTGCTTTCTGGCATACAAAGTGCAAAGTCTCCCAACAAGACGTCTCTTTCCAGTAGACATCTCTTGCATTGTGACCTCGCTCATTGGTACTATACTGAATTGATACACAATTATTGACATCGTCCACAACCGAATTGATGTGCGTTAAAAACTCGTAATTAAAATACATAAAGTCGCGACTCGTTGATTCCCAAATGAATCTCCTTTCTGTTTTGACATCATTGCCCGACGTCCAAATGCCGTCTTTTTCTTTTATACCTAATTTTAGGCCAAGATAATCGTTCTATACAGATGATAAGATTTGGCTTGTTTGTCTTACCGAATTTGTTTAGATACCGAAGCAGTGCTTGCTCCTTCTCATTGTCCTCAATTGTGACCAATTGCATGTTTTTATTCCGGCAATGGTACATCGCATCAACAAAATCCGCCTTAAAGTGGCTCAGGGAGAAGTTCGGGGTTGAGTCAGCGTCCTTAGCATTCTCGAGTCTTAACGGGCTCGATTCAGCTGTATTTCAATTATCATCAACACTGATGAGTAGTCAGCGGTCAGCAAATTGTGATCGTCTTGCTTACCATCTTCGCTGAAAAGTCTCAATTTTGGGGACTGTGACTCTCCAAAGCTCTTTTCGTATACCAACGACACATTCAAGGCAACAGGCCACACACAGACAAGGGTAAAACTGGAAAATGTGAGAATTTTTGCAAGAAATTGAGCCTGGTTAGCGATTTTGTAAAGCATTTTGACTGGAGCAACGAGACTGGGAGCTCACATTCTTACAGTTCGATGATGAACTCGAACTGCAACATTCTTATCTTCTGTGGTACAAAATGTCGTCTATCTACAACATTCATTATTACATTTCTTCATTCGAATCTGCATCGGAAACTGGGTCTTGTTAGCATAAGTGTCGCTGTGTTCGATTAGACGTTCGAATTCGGGATGGAAAGCCCAAAAAGTATGCTGATGGCTTAAAAATCCCAAGCACTCGCTATCATCAGTTGACAAACAGAAACAAGCCGCACTGATTTGTCAATAAGCAAATGCACATACAGAACGAACTCGCAGTGTTTTCCCCAATTCCTTCGACAATGGATCGCATGATAGTGATGAGATGATATGTATCTTTCAATCAATCGACATTCCAGGTAAGACCAGTGATCAATAACCCATTTATGAGATGTCAATGTTCAGTAGCCGAATGCACGCATGTCATGGCAGTTTAAATTTTTTGGCTAGCACCCAGCGACACAGCACAGCCAAAGCACATGTGACTTGACAGAGGAGTGGATAGGCTCTTCATGGAGGCTGTAGAGGTGATTTTTTGTTATGGTCGTAGTCGAAGAACCGAGAGCGGCTTTTTGTGCAGGTTTGCAATGCAACGACAATGAAGTGAATTAAGGAACATGTGTCGTGCTTCAACTTGACTGGAGGCTCGACACCATTTTTTGTTTGCATAAAATAAGTGTGAGCAATTAAATTATTAACAGAATATAAACGTTCAAGTGCTCATTGCAATTAACAAATCAAATTAAGAGCGGCGTCACGAAGAGCTTACTTTGTTAACTTTTACGTTCCGTGATTGTGACTGGAGCTGAAACCTGAGCCGAGCTCTTTTCTTATGATGCACAATTTGCGCTGAATTAATTACGGGTACGTTATCTGGCTGTTAACGATTTGGAGGAGATTTATGATTGAAAAACATGTGAGATCCGATGATGGTTAATATCAATTTGGTTAACTATTTTCTCAGAGCTGAGATGTATCCCCCAAGCAAGAGGCTTCGACCCCTGGATCCGTCCGGTTCAGATGATGAGGACTCTGACGACTCATCTGACACCCCTGAAGAGCTGGATCCCGTTGCACTGGAAGGACTCGTTAGCCCAAGCGGAGGGGACAACATCAATCAAGAAATCGAACATACAACAACGCCCGCAGTTCCGGACAACGGGGAAGTTCTCAGTCAAGAACTCAACCCAGCTCTTCAATTTCCATTAGACGCGTTCGATTTGTTTCCAAGTGGCGGCCCCTACGAACCTTCTTCAAGTTTTACTCTCATGGATTTGCCACCACCTACTCCAGGAGGCCCGAGCAGAGAGTCGCCAGTACTTACGTCTAGTGCTAGGAGAGACTCGCCACAACCGAGTACAAGTAGGGCCGCCATGGCCGCAGGGTTGGGGCCAACCATCACTGAGCCTCAGCCTGGACCGAGCAAGGCTGCAACGGCTGCCTTGACCAGACAACAGCAGTCAAGCGCGAGGTTGAATCCGAAACCGACACTCACCATACCAAAGGCGCCCAGGCCAATAACGGCTGTGAGATCAAACAAGAACGATCCGACTGGAAAGTCAAGCTCTAAATCTTCACTTCGTCGAATTTACGGCGATTTAATAGAAAGATGTCAAGGTTTTGAGGACAAGGAGGGACTCGAGAGCGATCTGCAGAAAGTAATGACGGCCAACATTTCCGAAGGAAGTCGGCTTTTTGAAGGACTGAAACGTATTGGAGGTAAGTCCTTTAGACGAAACCCTGCCCGCTAATATAATTGTATGCTGGCTTACACAACTCTTGTCTGTCCAGGCGGTCCTGGTGACATGTTGATGGCGTTTCTTCACACGCAAATGTGCTCGCAAGTAATTAGGTACAAATCGTACACGATTGGCAGCACAACATCAGGATTTAAACTGGATCTGTTGTTAAAAGCTATGGTATGTAATGTGCATTCTATTTTTTACTGTGTTGTGCAGTAGGTTCTGCTTTGCTTAATTTGATTTGTGCACTTAACAGCTGGGGGAGCATAAAGCTGCAGGGAATGATCTGTATTCCCCGAGAGTACTGACCCAGCAGGTGTCTAAGGAGGCTGCAAACGCGTGCAGATCTGTTCCGTTCCTGGGATGCCTTGTTGGAACCTTCGATCGTAAATTGATAACTGCGGATACTCACAAGGAGAAAAAACAACGAGCCCCACCACGTAAACGAGTGATAGATCCGAATCAGACAGCAACTCAGCATGAGGAGATTAGCGTTAGACGTGGAGAAAAGGAAAACAAGAGTCCTGAAACTCTGAAACAAGAAATATTTAAAATTCTGAGGAAGTTTCACCGCACAGGCACAGAAGAGACGAATCTGCTTGAATTTACAATTGACAAGAGCTCCTTCGCAAACTCGGTGGAGTATTTGTTTTATGTTGGTTTTCTAATCCGAGACGGCTACATCTCCCTGTCCCGCAGCAAAGGTATGGCTCACAATGTGTTCTTTTGGTGATAATGTCAATTGTCAATTCTTACTGAAATAGGTAAAGATAAAGATAAAAAGCCTGGGGATTCAGCCTTGGTCATAAAACCGGACAAGCCGATCCAAAAACAAATGCTGGCGGGTGAGGAAGACTCCGGAGTTTGTCGAAATCAATATATTCTATCGTTTTCACCAAGGCTGTGGAAGGTATCGCCCGTAGCGTCAAGTCATTTTAATCATGTGCATGTTCTCGGTTCCAAAGCATTAATTTGTGTCTAATTTTGTCTGTCTAGCAACTGTCTGCTGCCGCGACTGGAGATGACATCATCAGCATGTTCAAAACAGTTACCACGCGCTCCTGACTGGACTTTCTCTAGGCACCGCACTGTTGATGCAGTGTCAAACTGTCGCTGTAAATACGTAGATTGTTAATTAATTGTGCTCTATTCGAAAGTGAGCAGCACTTGGTTGGATTGTTTTGCAAAACCTGTGAGGATTGCAAGCTTGAGCAAATAGTTAAGTTAGTAGAAAAATATATTTTTTGCTTTGTGTTTAAATGGATCTTTTAATCTTTAACTAACCGATCTTTAGCTGTCTTCTAATCGTTGTTCTAGTAAAATATGTAGTAGCTCATATAATAATTTTTACGAATGAACTTACTTAAAAACTTAGCTTAGAAGGATAGAATGTAAAGTCAATTAAAGGGTGACATCTTCAACATTAATACTTCGTAATCGTTGACCAGCTTCATCAAAGAAGGCTGCAAGTGGACTTCGTGCCTTCATGTCCTGAGATACACGTTAAGTTTTATTCAAGTTAGGGCACGTCTTAACCCTATACGATTTCTTGTTAAGTGCGTTTTTTAATGTCTAGTAGTTAGTATAGCATGAATAAATTACTTCAATTGCATCGCAATCGGACCATGAATCCAATGAAGTTGTTGGAATCGTCCCACGATGATACTTTCGCATACGAGACCAGAGAGCAACCAAAACGGAGCGTACTCAAGTGTAATGAGTCCCAGAAGATTGTACTTGAAGCCTCTGAAACATGCATGTATCAGGAAGGCACCTTTCTCAGCACTGGACACATAAGGTCCCGAACTCTAAAACTTACGAGTAGTCCCAAGGACACGCATTGAAATGTCTTAGAATGAGACCGGATGAGAATTCCCATGTGTAGATCACCAGGAGATATGAGATTGCTCTGATTGGAAGTGGAATTGACTTTTTCTTAAAGTAATACGTCATTTCTTCGAGTACAAGTCCACATGTTCCGTAAATGAGTAATGACCACAGACTAGAATTTCCTGCAGGTGCACAATTAGGAATTCGTACGAATTAGAAATTGACTGCACTGCACGTTCTGCACATTGAATCGTTGATTACCTGTCATTTTGAAATCTCGCGTTTCAATGAAGTTCCAAATCGCAGTAAAGTTAACTTCAATGAAGTATCCATGCAGGGCGAAAATGTAGAATCGCAGCAGAAGTGATAGATTTTGTTTGGAGTACACGAGCATGCCCTTGCGTGGTTGTGGTTTGAAGTTCACTTCTGTCTTAAAATCATGCGACGGCGATGCCGAGGCTGATGCGAGTGCTTCTGCCGCTGTTGGATTGTTGAGTATTTTGTCAACATGAGTATGAGCTCGGTTCCGGGTTTCCGCCATGGTTGGCTCTTGGCTGACGGAAGACGTGAACTTTCTTATCAAACTGCCACTGTCGCCAGTTCCGAAATATGAAGCCGGCTGCTGTGTGCATCGGGACTCGAGCTCGGGGCAAATGTCATTCTGTATCTGTTTCGAGCACAAAGTGAGAATGAGAATATGCAACAATCAGCAAGACTCTTAGCTTTTGACAAAAACATTTTATGGCACGAATGTGATGGTACACGACTTTATGTGCTGAGCTTGCCGAGTTCTCATTTCTTCTGGATAAATTCGTACACTACACACAAGTACGCAGGAAAGTTTCCAATATCACAAGAACCGCAATCTTATCATACCTATGTGGTTTGCCCTCTGCCGACTTCACGACGATGACTATGTCTGCGATAAAAAGAATTTCTTTGCTATGTCTCACCTTTTCAATCAAAACTCAGTCTTAGTTAGCGCATTAACAGAATGCGATACGTACGTTAAGACTTGCTGTCTGCGAATAGCATAATTGCCACAAGGAAACGACGATCAGAAAAAAGTGATTGGGTAATGCAATCTTAAATCTTATCAGTACACACGACGAAATGAATTATGCAACTGTGGCCATGGCATGGCTTGAGAATTCTTGAAGCACCCAGCGACATAAATGTCTCAACGCTGCTGCGCGTGCCTGCAGTATTATAGCGTATATGAAATGTGAGAAAAATTGCAAGCATGAAATTAGAATGAAATTGCAATGTTGTCAATCCAGTTTTTTGCGAGCAGCATTGTTAAGCAATACGCAATAATGCGTGTCAGCGGCACAACCTTCGCAACAATGTTTTGTGTACTGTATGAGACATGACGTGAATTAACTTCATTTCCTTCTAAGTAGTTAATGAAGTCCAGGCACACTACTGACCAACGAATATTTTAACAGGAACTCACGCACGCGTATTTTGTTGATGGCTGAAATTCCAGGTTTAACGTTCAACAGTTGAGTATGCCGTGTTACGTTTCTCAGTCTTTTCTTTTGCAATTGCTTGAAACTAGGAGGCCAATTGTCAATTTACGGTAAGCTAAACGGTAATCTCGATCCCGAAATAAATGAAATAGCAAATAGCAAGCACACTTCACAACACAGGCACAATTGAATGAAAGCTTCAGGTTTTGTTAAGTTTTGGAATGCTGAAGGTCGTCAGCTGTGAACGTGCTTTCTAGGGTGTCGGTGTTCGGTTCGGTTCTAAAAAAAAATTCACTTGTTCTCCTTTCTCTGTCTATTCTATCGTACTGGAACCTACTGCAACACAACAACCTTGACAGAATGGATGATGACCTACATGATTAGGAGAGAAAGCTTTTGCGTCGGTGAAAGTTGCGCGTTTCGTTAACATGTGCTCGCCTACAGCCAGAATCCAGACGAGGAGAAAGGTTCCGTTTTGAGCGTACTGGAAACACTGCGCTGCGTACTGCATACTGCAGCTTCTGAAGTCAGACAATTCAATTCAAACAAGAATTCAAGAATTTTATATTCTTTTGTATCAAATTTATTACCTTGAAATTAAACTAAGTGCCTAATACTAGAATTTTATACTCTTACAAGACACTTGACGTATAACATATGATACGCATAAGCGGAAAGTGAAAGAGAGCGCTGGAAGTCTACACTCTCTACAATGCGTGTGCGTGCGCATGTAATCAACTACCTGGAATTCTGCGATTGGAAATGAAGACAGAAAAGAAGAGTAAATATAATACAATTACGCAAAATTGTTGCGTTGTAGTTGGGTTTGGAATATTGTAATGGGAATTAGGATTCTTTGATGCTCCAGTTTTGTTCATTTCCAGTCACTCTTCAACTATTTAACAGACTCCACTGGCCACAAGCATACTGTTACATTAGGCATAACAAGTATCACCGGTATTTCGTCTCACATGATTGAGAAGTCTATTCTACAAAAGTAATTAATGCTTCAGATCACTAATATAAAAGCTTGGTTCAGATCAGTAAAATAACTGAAATCAAGGTTATTTAAGTTCAAACAGAAGATAATACTACAAAACAAAAAATGAAAGGCCTGGAATTGAAATAATTGAAGTCCATCGAAGCATTGCTGCATAAATCATAGAAATTATAGTTTACAATGCCTGTAATTAACATGGCAAACTGTACATAACGCATATTTATATTTTGAGATCAGTGAATTTCAATAACTAATAACTGTGATTACAGATAAAGCTATAACCTGCAATTTCCAATTTGGGGTTTAAGGCATACTATTTGATGCGCAATAGTAAATGGCAACCGTAATTAGATTGAGTCACTAAAGAATGTAACAATAGTACAATAATTGAATACTTACTCAAAATATGACACAAAAGAGTGCGGAACATTGAAACAGCTTTGGAAAGTCTCAAAACGTCGTGAATTTGCTGCAAACGTAAATCTCGTCACATCTCTCACGTTCATTGCAACTTTGCAACTAGGGTCGCTAGTCTAATATTTTGTTGCATGTATTAGTTTATAGCTACAGTTTTCTATAATACAAATCCTTCGATTGGTTTTAAAAGGCATATCCACTCTATCATTAATAGTGACAGTTATAATTAGTTCATGAGGTTCCCAAGCAGAATAACAGAACACGGAATTACTATAATTGTTGGATGGATGTTCGTTTTGAGCCGACAAAGGCGACTTCATCGACTCCAATCGTCACCGTCAATGTCTCTCTCTAATCCTGCCGGTAATTTTATTTTGTTTGAAGACGGTATGTCTCCACTGTCAGAGTCCAAATCCTCGTCATCAAAATCTCCTTCGCGGTTCTCTTGTTTAAGGTTCAATACGGCGTCCGAATTTCCAAGTAGTGCCTGGAAGACAGCAATTATTCATTAGATAAGCCGAATAAGCCCGGAGGGTTGTCAAAAACTTGGAATCTCTAGGTTGCATACCAGTGGAAAGGGTTGAGGGTCAGAGTCAGAAGTTGCGGAAGGTGTGCCTGATTTCGGCTTCTTTGGCATTATCGTAGTAGTCAAGTATGCTCCAAGGGTCTTTTCTTGAATACTCAACCGCTTTGCCGCGTCTGGCAATGTTATTTGACCGGCCCTTAACAAATTTAACACTTGGTAGTAGTTAAAGTTTGTATCTTGCGTATGTGGCATTTTCAGATATCCATGCAGCTGTTAGGAAAGAAATAAAATACAAACACTCTTAAAATGCGTACACTTTTAAAAGCCCAGGAAACGTAACATTTGAAAGAATAAACAACAAACCTCTCTGTATCTGGAATATAAAGTTGAATACGACACTCCTAGAATTTCAGCGGCCTGCTTCATTTCCATCTTCTTAGACCGTATTGCGTGCATAATTTTCTTTGTCGTTGGTTCGTCCCAGAATTGTGGCCTGGATCCACCTCTGAAAAAGCAAAATATTAACATTAGCTATTTTGCAAATAGCAAATACGTCAAAGATTCTCGGATTGATTTAATCACCTTTCTATGTAATCTGTCATTTTTACAATGTTAGCAAGGTCCTCTGCCGTGATGTCATCGTCTTCCAACGGATCTCCTTCCATTTCTTCATCCGGATCGTCTTGCTCGTCGCTTTGAACAGTTCCACCTCCCGGTAAAGGCGTCTTTCGTTTCGACTTCTTTCCTCCACGACCCAAGGCAAAGTGAGGGTCTAATAAATTCCCGAAGGCGAAATCGTCGTACCCACTTGTTGTGCCCCCACATTCGTTCGGAGTGCTGTTGTGCTGGTTAGGAATTCCCTCTGTAGTCAATTATCACAAATTAACTTGACCCAATAGGCCTAACTTCCCAGTACAAATAAAACATACCCGTTGAAGCTTCTTTGTGGGCACTGGAACTAGGACGTCCACGCTTGCGTTTAGGTGGAGCCTCCTTCATTGATCCACCACCATCCGACGTGCCATCATAGCATACATTCGGCGGAGAAGGCGGCAAGTCCTCCTCGCCGCTTTCATTTCCGAATTCATTGGAATCATTCTTTCCACCATTGCTTCCCCCTGTAATGTCTGCCAGTCCCTTCACCTGCAAACTCTCAGCTGCCTTGAGAAGTGATGACAATTGATCCTGTGATAAAATATTCGCCATTTAAACCCCTGTACAATTATTAAGCAGGTTAGAATCTTATTGTTTACGTGTGCAACATTAATTTCGCCTTGGTACATAAATTCAATAATTGCTTGAATGTCTGTGAATTTCATGTCTTTCAGGATAACCAGAGTCGAATTTTGCTGAGGATATTCACAGAACACTTGCTCAAAGTATTTGGAACACGCCGATAAAACCATCTGCAAATATTCAAAAATCAATATATTAGATCATCAATTCGTAGCTAATTGCCAACCGCACTACCCACCTTGTGACATTTTATCGTCTTCCCTTCGCATGCCACCAAGACATCCGTGAACGTTTCGTTGAGAAGTAACTGATTAAACATGTGAAGTAGATTATTGGGATGATACTTCCATTTAAGGCAATAACCATGAGCTGCGTTGCTGTTTTCACGGCTGTTTCCTCCAGGAAAAGAGGACAAGGAATTCATGGAATTGTGGTTTGTAATTGTTGTACTATTGTTGTTATTGTGGAGCGAGTAATTGGTTCCAACCATCATGCCTTTTGTGGAAGAATTCGGCATGAATGGTGATAGTCCAATGCCACTGTTACTTGCCATGTCAAGATCGAGGTCAACTAATCACGAACTCCGAAGTCTTCAATGCCCAGTTGCTGTTTTGTGAAGCACTTCCGGATTCATTAAATGGTCGACCGATTTTCCAGTCAAGTGTGTCCTCACGCGACGCCGTATTTGAAAGTAGGCCAAGCGAAGCTGCACTGCACTCGTCGAACAGAATCTCCAACAATTTAATTTCACAATTGCTGTCTTTAACTGTTCACACATGAAACTCGAATTAATTCGACTGAGGAAGAAGATTTTTGTAATGAATAAAATTTGATAAAATGGCGACCACAAAACCAACAACTTGCTTCTTGTGAATCGAGTTCTTTTCAATTTTTGTTATTACATAAAGCAATAATAATGATTATTTTTTGTATGTACTTTTTTGATTTCACAAAAAACTAAACGAATTCTGTTCACAAATTTTATAGTTGCGGGGCATTTCGAACGCAGTGCTGTACAATTCTTATGGGGGATTATCCCGTCCGTCCACATTCAGCCAGCACTCAGTACGAATTTTATATGCTTATATGATGAAACACAGCATTATAGAATCATTTTTTTGTTGCTTTTTGAAGGTCTTTTCCATTTCATCAAAATTGTTGCTTATTTTAGTCTCCTGCACGCAGTGCTTGGTTTTTGTTGTGCTTTTGGAAGAATCATTCCATTCCGTCAGCAGAAGAGCAAGAGCATCGTGTTGTACTCTTGCCATTGCCATCGTCTTCCCGTAATAATGCACTGTACTTCGTATTCCTATTCGTACTTGGTAGGTTTTCGGAATTGAATTCAATTCGAGCCAAATGCCATGCGAGCGAGAGAAAAAGGGGAAAAATTCTCATGAAAAATAAACCCACTTTCGAAACGCAGCACAAAAACATTTCTAAAAAATATATCCTGCACACATCGATTTTTGGTCTGTGTTGAGCTGCACTGAGGACGCTCGCGTTATAACAATGCAATACCATCAAAAGTACACAGTCACGGATCGAACCATTCTACCAACCACTCATGCAATGCGATGGAACATGGAACCGATCATGATTACGCTTTCCTGAAACGAATTACGATTACGAACACGAATGTAATGTCAGTCAGTTAGTCCGAGCGATGCGATGTGATGCGGAGGGGATTTTTTAATAATATATAAAATTACATTCGTAAATGGAAATCCGAAAACCCTCACAAGTCACAACCGAATGCATTGCGTTTCGTTGAATTTCTCTTCGTTGTAACGCGTGATTGTTCATTGCTCTTTACTCGCTACGTTCACTGTTGACAACTGCTCCTCTTTTTATGATATCTGATGCGGTTTTCAAAAAGGTGACAAATGACACTGAATCATCTCGCCTGCCTGTGCCTGCATGACATATTCTGTATTGATATTGATCTTTCTCACTTTCATTAGCAATACTCAATGCTGTTATTTTGTACATAATTGCGGTTATTATTTTCATTTCCAAAGGAAGGTTATGAATAACAACTCGATCTTCTGTACAATAGTTAGTAACTATCGGATTATCATCACAAGTGCAAGGTTCGTAAGGAAAGGCAAATCATGGTTTTGTAGATTCACTTCTTCAACGCCAGCACACGCGTTAAGCGTGTAAATGTTTGTCTCAAAATATGACCGTGGCGTGGCGTCAAATAAAGGTTCACGGTATCTGACGTTTGACCTGTCAGGCAAACTCCTCCAAATCAAATGGAAGTTGCTATATGTTACACCTGCTCTCAACTTAACATGTCAAGTGTATCAAAATGATTTGATATGCAAACAGCAACTGTACCGCAAATTCGATTCTGAGGAATCACCGAGTCGATGATGCTTTTTGTATGGAGGCGAACTCAAACTTAAAATGCAATTCTGAATTATCAGAATTTGAACATTGAAAACTAGTGAAACTGGTGATCGACAATATAATGCAATGTGTTCTGCATTTCATTATGCCCATGTCTGTTCCTTTTGCACAATTGATAATTCAAGGCGAAGACTAGCACAGTCCAATCAGACATCGAATTGACTCCAATCTGGCCTGGTACAGATTAGAGATCACGACACTGCATACGACTACGACACTTTTTGATCGCACTGTATTTGTGATGATGTATTTCTTTGCGCTTTGTTGTTTAGTTGCCACTTGCCAGCCAATATTTTTGAAACAGCAGTTAAGTAACAAACTGGTTCTCAAAACACAGACAGACACGTCGAAGTGTTTCTTAAGTGTCTCAACGTGGTGCTGGTACAATCTTTAACGCTACTCTTCATGCACTTTACTCAAAATTTGCGTTAGCACGTAGCAACATTGAATTTCGACACACGTGTGTAAAATCTACCTGCATTGCGCTGGCGAGGGAGATCATAATTCCGCATACAAAATTATTAAGGTGTTTATGTATAAAATTGCACTTGACATTTTCGTCACCAGGCAAGAAAGATAATTGCACAATCCATGCACTCGCAATTCTCAGAAAATGCTGCTGCTGCGTCGTATCAACATGCCTGCTTATTCTCAGAAAACGCTGCTTCTTATCAACACGCTTGGTTCACAAAAATATTTTTTGTTTAATCAGTTTATCACGTCTTGACGAAGGCTGCGCAAGGGTCCTCGGTCAATTTGGTCGGCTTGTGACAGTTGTGAGGTTGTCTTATCTGTCTCCTTGACCTTTGATCTTGCCAGGTCCAAATTTAACCCCAATCTCTGTCGAACTTGAACTTGTGCTTTAACTGCGGCTGTCCGTTCGTTTTCGTTCAATTGACTCCAGTCAGAACGCGTGGAAGGTTGTTACAGGAGTAACGGGAGACAGTGAAAATGGGAAACATGGACATTACAATCGAAGAACACCAAGCAATTAATGCGGTACGTGCAAGCCAATAAGAAAATCGAAAAACCTGCAAATCATGCAACCAGAGAACACAGCTTTAATGAATTTTCTTGATACAGTTCCGGCCAATTGCTCAGCAAATCACCGGAAATGAAATCAAAGTCGACGACGAGTACCTGCTTCGTTGGCTTCGCGCGAGGAACTTGAATGTAGACAAAGCTGAACAAATGCTTTCGGCTGTAAGTAAAAAGTTCACAAAATCAATTGAAAAAAACTATTTACTATTTGTTTTAACCAGAGCATGGAATGGAGGACCACAGTAGGAATCAAGAACATTATCAACATCAAGTCTCCGGAAGTTATTGTGCATGACTTCAGTTTCAAATTCGTTGGAGAAGACAGTGCCGGGCGTCCAAGTAAGCGTCTGTCTGGATCCGTGGTGGCCATCTAGAATTGTGCTAATTTCTCTTGAATCTATGTACTCATACAGTTCTCATTGTACCGTACGGAAGGTGGGACGTGAGACATAAAGTCGAGCTCGGACTGAAAGAAGAAGCTTTGCAATATTGTCGCAGATTACTCGAACTGATTATGATTGAAATTACAAAGAGGAAGGGTAAAGGTGTCACACAGTTTGTGGTCATTCTGGACTCGGAAGGAATGACATTCAGGAAGATTGCACATCTTGAAAGTATGTCAAGTCATTGCACCTGACAGCAGCGCAGGGGCAACTTTTGCAACAAATTCTTTTAATTTCAGCCATGAACACTGCGCTACAGTTTTTCCGCGAGTTTGAAGCTAATTATCCGGAAATTCTCCACTCATGTTACATCGTAAATGGTAAAGAGAATTGGAATACAATTTTGCGACGTGCAATGTAAAGATGTTACTAATTTCAAGCTCACATTTCTATAATTTCAGCTCCTTGGGTATTTCCTTACGCGTTCAACTTAGTCAAGCCGCTGCTATCAATGAGGACGCTTGGAAAGGTTGAGATTTATGACAGTTCAAATGAAGGCGGCAAATGGAGGCCAATTTTGCAGTCAAGGCTTCCAATGACGTCCCTTCCTTCTGACTACGGCGGCAGCGGTCAGCCTTACGCGGAAAACAATTGACGAATGGAACATACCCGTGCGCTGCACTTCGCACATGGTCGGCTATCTCGATTAGAAGAGTCTTATGGATTGAGTCTAATCTCGAATCTCAAGCTATTGCAATGCAATGACGGAGATCAGTACCTTTTACGCTCTTACAAGCATGACCAATAAATTACTGTGCTTGAAACCTTTTATTTTTGAGTGCGTGAAATATCTTTGATTTCTGCGAAACTGTGCTCTGTACCTCTTGTTGCATGAGCCCGATGACGACCTTTCCAACCTCCAGCCGACATGCCCACCTGCAAGTAAGCGTCGGTAGTGACAAGAAAAGAAAGATTCGATTGGAAGCGATAAACCACACACGCACACTTCAGACTGTGAGCGTTCAAGACCTTAAGAGCCAAGCCAAACCCTCTGTAAGAATTTTAGAGGTGTTAAAGCCTGGAATGATTTAAGACGACGAAGCAATCCCACAGCAGTCGAGTTTCGATCTTACTCCCTCGCAGATCTCAATTGTTGAGTCTAAAGCTTTCCAGCTAAACTCTATTTAAGCAGACGAGGCCTGATAAACTAGAGTCATATCGAAGTTTGAATCTGATAAGCAGAGTGAAAATGAAGGCGCCAATTGTGAGTGAAACCGAAAGGTTCTTAGTTGTGGTAATTCTCTTGTCATTCATGCATCATAGTGTATCAGGAAGATACCTCTTTCGACCGGTAAGTGACTGAAGAGAAGTCAATCTTTGAGCCAGGATTTGCTTTCTAACGCGCCACATCTTAATCAAGGTTGGGCTACATGCTAGTTCTTACTACCAAAAACTGCAAGATTATCCAGTGTCATCGGAATTATCTCTGAAGCGAAGCGAGCCGTATTCGTCCATAGTTGAACCGAATAGCGGACAACCTCAGCGTAACTCTGCTGAAGACAATTTCCTGGGAATGACGAGAAAGTACACATGGTTCAAGAAGAATTCGGCCAAACAGCAACAATTTCTTCCGGATCTTGAGGGGAAGCGACATCTCGTCGGAGGACCCAGGAAGGAAATCCTGTTTCGGCAGTGTTACTTCAATCCGATCTCCTGCTTCTAACCTTTGAAGCTGTTTCAGCTTTACAACAAGAATCATATTCGCATTGCATTGTAATGTCGTTCTCATTATGTTCATTTCCAGAACCCAGGCAAAGCTTCTGGAATAAATTTCGTTGCTTTCAATGTAATGTAAATTCAAGCAGCCGCCGCAGAGGTGGAAACCCTTTCAGAAAAACACATTAGCACTCAAGTGTTGTCGTCTTCGGATCACCAATAGCGATGTTTACGTTTTACGTGTATGGCGTATGTAAGAATGGAATCGAGCAAATGATTATTGATAAAACATCCTACATTAAATATAATTTTGTAAAGTGGGGTTAAGTTTATTTACTTTTGAACTTGTACAAATCTCTCAGCTTCCTTAGAATGCCTGTCCTCTGTATGTGTAGTGTGATGGATTTATGGTTGCGTGTACGTGGGCAGGTTCCTGCTTCCCGATTGCTTATAGGTTGTCAGACGCAATTAGACTCAAAAGTATTCCAGTTTACTGTTCAAGATTTATTGTACATCCATCCTGAATAAATACTTCCAGTCTCATATTTGTGCTTCTCATTTCATTCCACGCTAAAATTCTTCTTTATTGCTCGTCTGCGTGGCGAATTCGGGAACTTTATTCGCGATAATAACTTCCCGTGTCCTTCCTCTTGAAAGTCTTCTGTAATGCATTCTAAGAAGAAGAGATCCTTCGTCAAAATGCCAACCACGAACTGTTAAGAATAACTTTTACACCCACACTAAAATCCCGCCGTATGCTGCTCATTAGACTCCCAGCAGCACACAATGAATAAAACGAAATGAATGAACGAGGTAGGACGGTGAAAAATTCCATAATGCGCTGCAGATCTTTGTAATTTCAAACTTTACCAAGTTGCGTCTATTCAGGAAATGCAGACACCTGGATTAATTGACAAATCAAAGCCGCATGGATTTTCTGGGTCAACTGTATGTTAACAGTGAGAATGTAATTTCCTCGCAGACAATACAGTCTAGAAAAGTAGTAAAACTCAGATTGGCATTGCGTACGACCTAGGATCGTTACGCAACAGTAGCATATTTTGTGAATCTTATATACGAATTACGAGACTTCAATCCGTCGAAAAGATAACTCTACGAACTGACAGTAATAAAGAGAAGGACGAATTTTTATGGTTTTGTTACATAAGCATGTGACTTTTTTAATTAACAGCCATAATTAACATGTCGCCGTACGTCCCAACAACTAACATTCTCGGACTCTTAAACATGCTTTTAGAATTTATTTTTAATGGCATACGCGATTGTGTTTCGGAGCATTTTATGACTAATATTATGTAATCAGTACTCGCATGGACCAACGAGTCGCATCAGGTCTTTCTTGACCAACTGACGTTTTCATTCCCTGGCCGATCGCTAGAAAGACAAGTCCCAACCTCAATATCTCGAGCTATTTCTTGCTGTATCTGCTTCCTTGAGCATGTCCAAATACGTAAAGCCACCTGCAAACAATGGCGAGTTGGATTACAAGTACACCGAGTTTGCGAAATTAATAAAACCCGCAAGCTCACGGGTAAGGACTGAGAAAATTGGTGTGGCATTATTTGGAATCGGTCGGGCTGGGACAATCCACCTCAAAAATTTGATTGAGAACCCTCGCATGGAGCTGCTGTACGTTGTTGAAGCGAGGCAAGAGCGAATCGACGAAATACAAAACCTCGTTGGGCTGCCTGCGAGCGTGTTCGTGACAACTGATAAGACAGCGGAGGTGCTGAAGGATTCGAGGTAAGCTTAAATAATGTCCGCAAGGTTTAACAGCAAACGAGGGTCATCTCATTTCCCCGCGTGCTGGAAAATTAGAGTTGAAGCGGTCGTAATTACGACGCCCACGGATTCGCACCAGCCACTCGTCCTGGAATCGCTACACGCTGGAAAGAAGGTGTTTTGTGAAAAACCGATCGCAAATGATGTCAAGAATGTAAAGCTTTGTTATGAGACTGCTGAGAAGCTTGGACTTCCATTGTTTTGCGCATTCAACAGGTTTGTCTCAAGCTCTGTTCTACACGACTGTATACAATAGAGTCTACGAATTTCCTGTAATCGCTCGTATTCATGTTCACTTAACTGATCAGGCGTTTTGATCCATCGTTCGTTAATGTCGAGACGCGAGTGAAAAATGGAGAAATTGGGCCAGTTCACGTGGTTAAAACAACTGCTCGTGATTCACCGACTCCCACATTGGACTATCTCAAGATTTCCAGTAAGAAATCCGGTTCCGACTTGCATTAAACTTAACTCCGACACCCCCGTCGTTTGTTTGTTTACTTAGATGGAATCTTTCACGACTGCGCGGTTCATGACATCGACCTGGTTTGCTGGATACTGAAAGAATTCCCTGTTAAAATTTATGCAACTGCCATCGCTCACGACCCGGCCATCAAGGCAATCAACGATCATGATACCGTAGTCATAAATATGACATTCGCGTCTGGTGCATTTGGAGTCATCGATCTGAGTCGTCACGGAACGTACGGATACGACCAGCGACTGGAGGTGACGACTTGAGGCGTGAAGCGGAACTTAGCAACTTTCTTGGTTAGCATTTCTTGCGGTAAATTTGTGCTTGTCTGATATAGGTCTTTGGCATGGGTGGAATGCTGACATGTCCAAATCAAAACACACTTGGGGTTGAGACTTTTACGTCTAAGGCTATGAGCAAGCCGCCGATGTGGTTTTCATTTCCATCCCGGTATGAAGATGCTTATAAACTGGAACTGGATCATTTCATTAATGTTGTGCAAGGTATGAACAACAAGTACGTCTATCTGAACTGCATGTACCTTGTATACATCGTTCCTTTACAGGGAAGGAAAAGATAAAAGTTAGTGGGGCTGAGACGGTTGCAATTTGCAACATTGCGCTGGCATGTGAAGAATCCGTCCGCACTGGACAACCTGTGATTCTGAAATGAGTAATTACTTCTATCATTCTCCTCCACATGTTGACACGAGCTCGGTGTTGATGTACAAGAATAAAATGGCGAGATGATGAAATCATGAAAATTTTGCACTTTTCACATGTTTGGCGTTAATCACGGCGTGTCATAAGCAGGGCACGAATTGGCTTTGAGGACTGACGTTTCTGCGAAGCCACGCAATAAACCACGACTCGAGCACGACCTTGTCCACAGCATCCTCAAAATTCCCCGCAGCTACAGGACAAGTTTTCAGGTTTTGGTTGAGATCATGAGTCATGATACATGGATCGTTGTGATTTACGAACCCAGAAATTATATACAAATCACAAAGCAAACCAGTTTTGAATACCTCTTGCTGGTTCCAACTGATAATTGCATAAATGAATATTGGCGTTAGCGTTTGTAAAGCTGGCGTAACTCAGCACAAAGTTCGAATCAAATCAATTACTGAATAGACTAAATACTACGACTTGCCACCAAATTCAATCTCATTAGACTCCAAATGTGGTGGACAACTGAGACCAGACTAATTTTAGTTTTCAGTTCGCTTCAGATAATTTGGCCCGTTCTGAGCCAAGGTACTACACAAAGCTGAAGAATCGTAGTGCGCAGATTTATTTGCCATTAACAACTGATTCTTTGACCAGATATTAACTTCTCCAGTGTCCCATCGGACTGTACACTTGACGATGTCCAGAGGAGTCGAGGACGGTGCACGCAGTTTCGGAACTGCCCCTTTGCGATAGAAAATTACAAAGCAGACATATTTCCCAAAATATGTGCCGGAAGCGTCGTTTGCTGTCCTATTGAGGAGTCTTTTGCGGAGAAAAGTAAGCGCTAAATACTTTGAGTCAATTCATGCTGGCAAACTAAGGTTCTTAGATACTTACAGAGTGCGCGGAATGGAGATCGTATTTACACACTCCGCTCTCGTTTGGCACTCCGTACCCGGAGCCAAGGTGTCTTGGAAATCTCCAGGGTTTCATCACAGGTGGAGTGGACGCCAAGAAGTACGAGTATCCACACGCTGTTGCTTTGGGATACAAGTACGCAAATGAAAGTGCTCTCTTCCTTTGCGGTGGGACTTTGATAAGTGTAAGTCACCGAACTTATGACGTCATTTACAAAATCTTGTCATTTCCTTGCTGAATCATTCATTCATTGTTGATTTATTGGTTTAGGAGCAACATGTCCTTACAGCTGCACATTGTATACAAACTGCAAGGTTTAGCCATCTACCCGAACTGCCAGTTGATTAATCTTCAGGACAAATATTCAATGCAATCTGATTTTTCTTCAGGGGTCGACCGCTGGTTGCACTTCTGGGTGATATCACTATAAAACGCGAGACATCTCCTCAGACTCGCAAACTGGTTCCAATCGCGGATTGGATTGTACACGAGGATTACAAATCTCCGAAAACTTATAACGACATTGCTATCGTGAAATTAGCCGAGAAATTGGAATTGAGCCGATACGTGTTACCTGCCTGCCTTCCACGGCCGGACCGCGGGAGAAGAACGCAAGAGTTTCAGGCAGTTGGATGGGGAACGCTGGGACTCGGAGGTAAAACTACGGCTACCAAATGGGTGTAAACGAGTGTTTGCATTTAATAAATTCTTGAACGTCATACTGTAGAGCCTGCATCAGATACTCTGCAGGCCGTAAATCTCACATTATACACTCAAAAAGAATGCGACCCATTCTATGGAGATACGGCCGATAGACAATTCAAGTAAGTTGCACAGTTGATGCAAACAAGCTATGACGCGGTGCATGTTTCTTGTTTTACAGCAATCTGCCATGCCAATATACATTTTATTTGAGCAGATATCCAGAAGGAATTAAGAGAGGTCAATTATGTGCGGGCGACAAAGAAAATACGTACAAAGATACCTGCAACGTAAGATTTTAATACTGGTCAAACGTCAAAGAGCCAATCTCTACTCTAAATTAACTATTTGAGCTAAAACTAACATTAAATACTCGTTTTAAAGGGCGACAGCGGTGGACCATTGACAGTGCATGAAATGTACGACGGCAAAGAACTGAGTTGCTTATTTGCGGTGGAGGGCATTACTTCATTTGGTAGTAAATTGTGTGGTTATGGAACTCCTGGAATTTACACAAAGGTCCTCGGCTACGTCCCGTGGCTTGAACGAGTGGTCTTTGGAGTTTCCTAAAGTATTAAAAGAAGTTTGAGTTAAGTGGTAGAATTTCGTTGCTAAATAAGCATTGTATTACAAAAGTTACTGCGCTTACGTCTGGATAATGCTCGATCCTCCTCTTTTTCGGACTTAAGTAGTCCACAATCTCGTCAAGCTTGGAGGAAATATTCAGTGTTCTCTTTAGTCGTCCTGGCGTGCCGCCGTTTGACAATCGGAGTGGACGTCCGATAGAACTTTCCTTTCTCAGTGTCGCATTTCGTCTTCGTAGGGTGTTTATCGTTTCTGTCAGCAAAGTGTACCATTCATTTAGCTCGTCCGTGTCTTTAAGTGTGAATGTGACAGGCGTTTCTCCTTGACAGTGGATCTGCATAACAAATTGTCCGAAACATGAACCGTGGAAATTCAGGTGCAATTACAAAATCGTGTACCTTAATATTCTTCTCGATTAAGTTTATGACACTCTTCCTTAGCGGCACCAGTGTCGGTGCCTTCAGCTTGAGTTGTTTACCAGGCTTCATTTTGCAGAAATAAAGCTGATCGTTGAATAGAATGATGTATCGCCGATGGTGATTCTTTGGCTGAATCAATTTAGATGCATAATGCATGAATTAATGGTTCAACATTTTACAATACGTGTCATGTGAGACGTAATTTACCTTGTAGACGATGCCATGTTTAATCAACCATCTGCCTGGTTGAACCATTTCTAGTGGGACATCCTTCTTAAAGTAACCCTGAATTTCCAAGATTTTCTGTGTATTCTCGTAGCTTCGGACCATTTCATTCATGTGAAGCGCAACTGCGTTGATTGTCTCAAGAGATGCCCTAATTTCTTCATGCTCGTCGTCTTTGCAAAAGGAGAGAAGTTGTTCCAACAGCAGCTTGTACCGTGGAATTCTTTGGATCGGGGTTATCAGAAGCGCTGACAGTTTGACTCCCAGGACGTCCTCCTTATTTTTAATTATTTGAGCTGCTGCACTGGTTCCAGATGAGGTCGACTGGAAAAGTTAAAATGAAATTGTCGAATGAAATAGAAGTTGGATGCAGTAAAATTCTGATAGTTCATTTCACTTTACCTGCAAAGTTTCCAGCGCTTGCTGATAATTTCTGGCATACGTTGAATACACTTTTAGCATCGGAGCATATTTCCGAAACGCTTGCGAAATTCTTGTTGATGACTTGATTTCTTTGTAGAGTTCTTCGTTTATACTTTTGATGATATCAACATTACTGAAGATAGCTGTGAAGATAAACAGGCGCGTCAAAGGCTATCAACAGTCTAGTCATGCGAAAGAATTCAGTGCTTGCTTACCATCAACTTCGCGTTTTGTCAACAGTGCGTCAACGTTGCCTTTGAACTTGTTGATGATCAGATCAAGCTGCTTCAAGTAGTTTTTTTCGCTGGTAATCAATTCCTGTGTCACCTTGGCCTTAAGTTTGTTGACCCTGGCTTCTAATGTGACCGCGGCATTGTTCTTTGAATGCGTTCCATACCGCATTGCGGACACATACTTGACCCGGGACCTGGCTGTCAGCAAATTGCGTTCCTCAATTGTCCGACGAATGGAATCTAGGAGTGACCTTCCACGTGTGGTAGCTCGAATACTGTCGTTAGCAGCACTCATTCTCATACTCGTACTACAGAGGATACACTAGAAAATTATGTCAATTTTTCTATGCGATTGTTTGTGAGACTAAAATGTGTGACAATTGATTGGTTGATTGTACGAATGAATTGTTGTCTGATTTTCAAGGCAAGTCAGTAAAGTCAATTTACCGAATGCAAAGAGAGATCAGAATGAATGCAGTAACAAATTTTCTCAGATTTTGACCGTTGAAATAAGTCTGGTTTCACCCTTCGGGCTCGGCTGGTTGCAATGTCTCACTAAACCGGAGGGGCAAAATGAAACAACGCAGTTTAGAAGGGTGTTGAAAAACTGGAAGGGAAGCGAATACAGAACAAACACATTGAGCGAGCTGGTTAGCCAGCTGTTTCCTTTAACGGACAATTTACTCCATCCACAACTAATTGCAGTATCCTCTTCTAAAGACTGCAACACGGCACCTGTCAAACGGAAGAAGTGCGTCTCTGGTGTTCTCTTTCTGCAAATTGGAACGATTGTTGCGATTCCATGGTCAATGAGAATGAGACAAGATGCTAAAAATCCCAGAATCCTGTATTGTCTTCGGCAAGAATCGTTCTAAATTCACCTCCCTCCAACCCAGCTGACTGACGATATCATCCAGCATCATTTACAAGCAGGGCAATTGCAATTTATGCGGCATAGCAGTGAAACTTGGAAGATCCAGCGAATGAATGGTTGGTCTGTTGAAGGCTGATCTTGGGCCTGGAAGCATTTAACTTTGTTGTCCTGCCCTGTGTGTTACAATTCATGCGCAATCGAGCAGCCAAAATTCAACTTTATTATTACACGTACGGTTCGAAAGTAAAAGTGAGCAAAGTTGCTAAATTCCAATGAAAGCAGTCGCACTTGATCTTTGGCCTGCAAAACGACAACATCAACAGATTTAATTTAACAGCTTCTTCCATCTTAAAGGATCTTAAAGGGTGTGAAAATTAGTCACGGGCGCTCGTGTGACAATTTCGTCACAAAGGACTCTCCAGTCCCGTTTGTGGTGAAAATTATATTATCCTGAAGCGCCGGTTTCGCCTAACAAAAGTTCTAATAAGAGTTGGTAAGTTTAAGTTTGTCGGTTAATCGTGTTTATAGGACTCTTCTGAATTGACTGTATAAATGTGTAGGCCTGAAAAGGAACGTTCGCATGGGAGGTGTTACCTGACTTTCTGACACTTGTGCCATGGGTTCAACTGGTGAAGATCATCCTGCAGTTTCGATCAATCATCCTAATGGGAGCGGCGATGATACCAATCCCGATGATACGTCTAACATAGCGTCACCCACCACTATAAGTCAAACTATAAATGCGCAACAAAGTACCTCGTCTGATCCGACAGCCAGTTTAGCAGCTGGCATCAGGCATCGAGCAGTTACCAGCGCAGGACATCCAGTAGCTCCTGCATCAACGTTGCCGCTGCAAGTAAGAAACATTATAACAAAAATATATGTAAGAATATCACGCTGTTGATAGCTAAATTAAAGATTAAGTTCCTTTACACAGCCAAGACCTGGCGAAACACCTCAAGAAAGGCGAAGAAGAAGACTGCAAAGGGATAGAGAGCAATTACTGTCACTAATTAATGCCAACCCTGTCGCATGTCTTTGTATATTGGTAGTTGCCTCCGTTGTCGTCGTTGGAGTTGGATATTTTTTATACGAATTGCATTTGGCGTACAAGTATTCGTCAATCATTCATAAGTTACATATATCATCATTGAAGGATGGGTATGGTGCACCAGCTTCGTTTTCGTCTAGTCAAAAAGCGCCTCAAGGCAGCGCAAAAACATCGTCTACCGGAAGCTCATTTAATGAACCAAATAATCCTGAAGTCAAAAAGCCACCGATGCTGGACGAAGAAACTGAAATGTACGCAAAACAACTTCAAACGGTCTTGGGCAACCTTAAGCGCACCATCAACAGAATTGAGAAATCCAATTCTACGACCTCCATTGCTGGCCTTGTTGAATTAAAGCCGTTCGGATCAAAGGACGGTGAAGCGGGCCCCACTGGCTTCACAACTGAAATTAATTCTGAAGATGCCAAATCTAACTCGGCAACCCAGAACACCAGTCCAAATGAAGATTTATATACCTTTCTGACGAAGGGCTTCGTGAAGGATGCTAAACCGAAGAAAATGCCACAAGTGGAACAAGACCAACAAGACCATTCTGCTCCAAGCAAACTTCAACAATCGTTCCCAGATTATATACGAGACCTGAAATCATCGCTTGAAGCGGAAGCAAAACGAGCTCAGGACAAATTGGACGACTGGATTGAAAAGCATCGTCACGAGTACACAAACGAAGACGAATGGAACCAGGCGGTCGAGTTGAAGAAGGCGAAGGAAGATGACTACAACAGATTTTTGGACGCCATGTTTTACGTAGCTGAAGAACTCGAATTAGATTACGCAGAGAGTGGTTTGGGCGCGGTTGAGAACAACAACGAGGAGGATTCAGTGACACTTGGCAAACTACTGGAAATATTGGCCAAGGGAGCGAGAGCCAATGATGATGATATTGAGGAGTATGCTTATTCGAGCGATGTTTCTGGTGATGCTGCAAGTGCGAAGGGGACCAAGCAAACAAAGTCCGAAAACCAAGATAATAATGACTGGGCTTATGAAATGTGGGACGACGATGAAGAGGATGATTGGGAAGACAGAAGCCAGGAAGATCACGCAGAGGCAGGACCGCAATTTGCATGAGGCTATTAGTATACCATGTTTCCTGTGATATCAGATACCAGAATTAAGTTATGTTCAAATTGTTACAATTGGTTCGTAAAATACCCGGTATCATCTACCAAAAATTTTTACCTTAGCTGTAGGCTGTAGGCCTGTAGAATATTTTGTCGCAATCCAAATTAATGGCCCCAGGATTTACGCAAAGCATTTATATTTTATAACTAAGTTCCTAACCAAATGAATCAAGAAACGTCTTTCAAATCAGATTCAAGCTCGAGTTTAGTTTAAGTTAATTCACTTGTTCATTCATCGCTCACGTAAAAAAAACTAATCATTCAATTCAAGACTACTAAAATTAAATATTACAAGTGCATTCCTATTGCTTGTAGGCTAACTTTACGGGCGAAATTATCAATTAGGTCGTGTGAGAGATTTACTGCGATTGCGTGAGGTATTCATGATACTCTTAATTTAAGCAAATGTTTCAAGAACATCATGAAATCGTTGCTTATGTATTAATTTATGCGATTGATTGAATGTGCCGGTGCCTTAAACTTCCTGGACATCCTGGACTGAAATCCTCCGAGTTCGTGAATGAGTACAATTAATAAGAATAAATTAACTATGCACTAAACGATTACGATTAGCCACGTAATCTTTTCTTAATCTGACACGTTTCCACGCTACTTCTACAATGGCCATGGCATGTCACTTCAATCGAGCATTGAATGCAGCGGAACCCTGGCTCGCAATGATGTTGTCTGTCGCACTTCTTCAAGAATACCTTCGTAAATGATGATCCCCAGTTACGAATTCTGTGCGAACAAGTTCCAAAGAATCTTCCGTATTGATAATCACTGTCATTAAATTGAAAATAGCAAAACTCGCTCGCTCTGTAACATTTTCCACTGCAAGCGATTTCATCTGCCCGACATCCGCTGCAGCCAAGCTCGTCTTGGCCGTCCACGCAATCAACTACGCCATCACAGACTTCATGCCCGGGAATACTTTTTTCTGTGCACCTGAACGGGCCCTGGCGTGGACTCACTGGAAATGTGGGTGGTTGAGGTGGTAGTCTGTCAATTTCGGCTGTAACTGGCGGCGGCAGTGGTGGTGGCTGAACAAAGCTCCAGCCGAAGGGCGGCCGCTGAATGGCATTGATTTCCGAGGAAGAATCCGGCACGAGAAAGTCTACCGGGCTGTGTTTCGGTTTCGGACAATCCTCTTCATCTGACGAGTCTGAATGAGGAGGACTTGATAATTTACGTGAACTCAAGTATTTAATGAATATTTTAATGAGTATTCTTTGTGTTTGTGTACCTCCGCAATCGTTGTCTCTGTCGCATTTGTAAGCTTTCGGAATGCATTTTCCATTTCTGCATTGAAATTGTTTTGCATTGCAATGAGCTTTTCCTTTTGCTGAATTGATTCTGATTACATTTCTGATCCAGTCGACGTAATGGATGACATTCACGTACACCACCGGTTTCGTCGTCCGTGAACACTCCCCGTCTTCGCCAAACGACGTTATACCACAAAGCCTGAATGGATGGTTGACACAGAACAACGGAGACCCAGAGTCTCCCTTGCAACTGACCATGTTCTTCTCGCCGCGTGCGCAAATCATTTTCTGTGGGAAGAATTCCGCATGCAATTGATAACTCTCCCGACATTTGCTCTCCGACATGAGTCTGACAGCCGTTTTGAGAAGCATGTCCGGTATGACATTGTTTTCCTTGAAACCCCAACCGTAAACACGAGCAAATCCTAGAAGAAAAAAGTTTTCCCATTTCCAGAATCAAATTAAAGCAAGCGTTGGCATCAATTAAGGCTGAATTCAAACATTGGGAATTACCCGTCGTTGTTGGGGCTGTCGTCAAATGCACACTGTTTACCCTTTGACTGAACTCCAGCGGGGAACTTAGCACCAAGATGATAATATCATCCGCATGTGTGTCTGGATTGTAGGGTGGGTTGGGCTTGATGATGCGAACCACCTGGCGAGTTTGCGAGCCAGGCCCCGGAGTCCGGGACAATTCACCAGCAGTTATGTTGAGTGTGTCTAGGGGGTAGTCGGTTCTTCTATTAGCGTCGTACACACAATGCGCTGCCGTGAGCACCAACAGCGTACTCAGAATTGTGCCACCACAAACGATATCGCCGAACACACTGTTCTTAATCTGTGCGATGTAAGGCACATCTTCGATGGAGCGTACGGCGTGTCCTAAAATTAAGAGCCATGCATTAGGCAGGGTACCAAAATTAACCTGCCTTAGTAAAAATGTAAAAACACTCACCTTTTAGAATTAGAGGACTGATGGGCTCGATCGACGTCATTTTGAGGACACAGCTATCAATTAAATCCTAGTCAAATGGGTTTAAGGCATTGCCTCTTCCAGCACAACGGCCGTAGCTGATATTGGTTGATAACTTGCAGTTTATGTCACAAACGTCTTACTCGTGACAGAGTTACTACTAACAAGCGTTACTACAAGACGTTACTAGCAAGCAAGTTTGATAATGTGCAATAAAGGGCTGACATTTTTTCTGCGTGTTGGAAAGCCACAGTTACCAGTTCCATAAAACTGGCAATTTGCGGTTTCCAGTTCAACGTCCATTCATTGGCAATTTCTTGTGGGTTTTCCTCAAATAATTATGCTAATTTAAAGGCAAGAAATCAACTTATTTCTGCGTTTCGAAGAAAGGCGTGACAGGGACAAACAAGCAGTTCCTATTGTACATGATTGCTAAAATTATGACATTCACAAATTACAGCTTCAATTATAGTCGAAATCAAACGGCGGACATTGAATGAAGGTGACACAAGGAGACTTTATAACCCTCACGTTAACTTAACACGACCAAGTCGCAAGGGTTCTGGAGTTCTTGACTAATCAGAGTCACTTTAATTTATTGTATTTGTCATTAAATAGTGCATAAAAATAAAGTGGTGTTAGCCTCGTAATCTTTTCTTAATGTCGCACACTTCTAAGCTACTTCTACAATTTGGGCTGCACTTGACGTCTACAGTACATCGAATACATCGGAATCCAGGCTCACAAAACTGCTGTCTGTCGCATTTTCGTGGTTCTGCGATACGATGGACCCCACTCTCGGTGCGTGCGAGTGCAGGTTCCAAAAATGTCCCATACCGAAAATTACTGTCACCATATTGGAAGTACCAAAAATCATTGGCTTTGTAGCATTGGTTGGAGCTCCTGCTTAACATTTCATTGTGTGGGCACCTAAAGTAGCCGTACTCGTCAGCATCTTTCGCGCAGTCCCCTGCGCCATCGCAGACTTGATACCCCGGGATTGTGTTCTCTGCACATCGAAATTGAATTGGAGCAGAAGGCGGGGTAACTGGTTAGCGGATTTCTGGCATGATTGGTGTTCGTGGCCACTCGGGGGGTCGAGATTCTTTCCGTCGTTGGTGTTCTAGCTGGTGTAACTTTCTTCTTGGGAGGAGCGCAATCCTCCTCGTCTGATAAATCCCCGCAATCATCTTCCAAATCGCATTTGTAGGCTTTTGGAATGCATTTCCCATTCTTGCATCGAAATTCTTTAGTCGCACAGGAGGACGGGGTCTGTTCGTACTGCTGAATCACACTTTTGATCCAGCCCAAGTGGTAGATCGCATTCACATAAACGACAGGTCCTGAAGTCCGAGAGTAATTTTTGTCTTCGCCAAACGACGTGAATCCACAAAGCCTGAACGGGTGATCGAGGCAGGAAAGCGGAGATCCGGAGTCGCCCTTGCAACTTGCGGAGTTGTCTTCGCCGCGTGTGCAAATCATTTCAAGAAATGATTTGCACACGCGGCGAAGTATTCCGAATGCATGGGATGGCTTTCTCAGCACTTTGCACAGAAATCAGTCTAACAGTCGTCCTGAGAAGTGTATCAGATGGTCTGTCGTCCTCCGTATGACCCCATCCATAAGTGCGAGCAAATCCTGGAGAAATTTTAACTAACTATGTAATGTAAATTGACAATCAAGACCAACGAATGACTCGGTTCTACCCAAAGTCGGTTTACGGTTTACCTATTCCTGGCTCAATTTCTCTCAGCGGTGCGGGTTGCACCTTATCGTTGAACTGTAATAGGGAGTCTAATACAAGAATCACGATATTATTCGTATACCTATCCGAATCAAGTTTGAAGATGCGGACAACTCGACGCTTTTGGGCATGTCCACCGGATCTTATTTTCAGGACACCAACAACTACACTAAAGATGGAGAGTGGGAGTTCCACGGTGTTCTCACTGTTGTACAAGCAATGAGCCTCAGTGACGATGTGCAGCGCGCTGATGATTGTTCCGCCACACTTCAAGGCGTCGTACACTCTGATCTGGGAAATGTACGGCATTTCTTCGATTTCAAGTACGCCCTGAGCTAGAATGAATATGCAAGTGAGGTTAAGCTGAATAGGTAGGCACGAGGCATGAATGTTTCTAGGACTTACCTTTCCCTATGAGAGGACTGATATCCAGACTACCAAAAACGGGGACAGTCATTTTGAGCTAAATTCGATCTCACCGAATTTCAGCTCGTGATTCGCAAGCTCAAGCTGGAGAAAATCAAGAAACCCCACGAGCGGATTGGAATCGAGACTTGAGTAAATTGCGTACAACACAGCCACATTTATACGTGGTAGAAATGTCAAGAGAGTCGGCTTTGAAATAAAATCGTACCGTGTACTTGCTGACTTGTGTGACGTATTGCATGTGGCTTCTTCGTCGCGACCGACAGAAAGAAATCAAGCGGTGCCGTAAAATCGGACTCTGGACTGACTGAGTATCATCTTGCAAACAACTTAACACTACTGTTTAAATATTAATTCGCATTGTTCAAATTCTATGGATAAAGTACGCACCGACAAAGAGATCTTTATTTAGCAAGAAATATCATGTTGACTTGCACGTATTTTCAGTCATGCGTATTTACAAACGTTTGAGACGACAAATCAGGTGCCTCGTGTCGGTAGTCTTCAAGTTTTCTTCCGGGAATCAGTGAATCACAGTTTCAATTTGAAAACGTGAACGTGTGAGTAGCATAAAATGTCTGAATCCTTCGATCACTCCAAATTATTGATCCGTGCAATTATTCGATGAAGCATTGGAGGAGAATGGCTGACCGGTTCCACCGTACTCACACGGAATAGATTTGGGTGGTAACCTCGCTCGAAGAATTGCCTTCCATGAGTGACCATCATTCGATCCGTCGTAAATTTCAATTTTCGAGAGCGTTCGGGAAGAAATGAGTGGTTTCAGAAGATTGAAGCCATATTGAAATACCCACGGAGCTGAACCAAAAGAAATGATGTACTTTCTTATTTGTTAAACATGATGATTAAACTTTCCTTAAACTCTCGTATGCCTTCACTTACCATTTATAATGTAACAAGAGTGCAAAATTTCGGGATAGTTGTCTTCAAACTCGCCCAGCACTTGAAAGACCATACGCATTGCTGCAAAATATCAAGACGTTGCAATTATTGAATTTAGCTAGTTTAATCTTTGAAGAAAACGTACACTCAATATGGGTAACAGTCCTGAAGGTAAGCCCTTGGGAATCGAGCAGGAAAATAACTTGCGTCACTTTTTCCTTTCGTCTTTTCGAAATTTCTAGTATGATTTCTTCCAAAATCTTTCGCCAATATCTCACGACGTCTTCGCTTAGCCCACTCTCCAAAATTCGTCTGATATTCCATCGTCCGAAGGGTGCCACGAGTACTGAAAAATATTCCATATTTGAATGTGTCAAAACTCTTTGGGCAATGAAAGTAGAGAGTGCCTCTTTCCTCGAGACAAAGCGTACTTGGTCTTCCCGAGGCGTCTTCCCCTGTGAATTTGTATCGAAACTGATTTTCAATCACATCCGGCACTCTTACATCGAGTATCTTCGCGATTCTAAGCTCGGCTCGCCATTCAATGCTCTGCAATACAGCGAAGCAGTTAATTAACTGACGACTGAAGTGGGCGATTGCGACTGAGGTGCATTTACAGCTTTGAGCATTAGTGCAGCCTTTTGAACGTTCAGATTCCGTGCACGCAGCCATCGAATGAGGTAGTCATCGTCGATTTCGCTAATCTCAATCCTGCTACTGACTATTGTTTCAGCCAGCGGACGGAACTAGAAACAAATGTCAAATAAATCAATTGCAAGTAAAGAAGTGATTCTCAAACCAAACCTGACGCACCAAACTCAAAGCCTTTCTCTCCTCATTCGAAAACGGATCCTCATATGATAAGGATTCCATATCTTCTTGTTTCGTAACGAAACTCTTTTCTGAAAGTCTGAACTGCAGAGCATCCTATCAAGAACTGACTAAGAGTGATAATTTTCTAGCAGCCTTGTGTGCATTTGTAGCACGCAAATATATGTGATAGGTCAAGGGTCTAACCTTCCACGTGTAAAAGTAACATTTATCATCGACGATAACAAACTGTCGTTGACTTACTGATATTGATCTCAATATAAGACAGGGAACTGGTGCAACAAGACCTGAATACTCGATGGAAGGTTGAGATTTTAGCTGAGCCCTAATTTCATAATTGACTATCTGACCTCAGCTCAGGTTCAGAAAGTTCACATCAAGTTGCAGTTAGGAATTTCATCTCTTGTCAGTCGAGTCGTAGAGCTTTTCCCGTGTGAATGAGACGACATTATGAATGCAACGCTTGAGAACGGCGGCAATTCGAAATGTACAGCCAAATACGTTCGACAAACAGTTCTGAAAATGTTATCGATGGTCGCTGTTGCTCAATTGCCAAGCTTTCAATATTTGGCATTAATTTAGGCCTAACCCTAATTGTTAGGCAATAGTCAGTGGTACCGGAAATGAGTGACAACATGAGTGGTGGCGGTTCAACCTTGGATGTCCTCCAAAGTGCGCTGGACACCGTCAAGACCTTGCGCTGTAATATGGCTGGCTTGTTTACAATGCTCGCGTCCGGATTAAAATCCATCGATGGACACTCAGCCAGCGATGAACAAGATGTCAAGGCGTTTCGCATTGAATTTCAGTCCATGATTTCCAAGATTTATGAAAATATCAAGTAAGTTATCGAGAAAACTGGATTGCCAAGCTGAGTCGCTTCATCTGACATGAAGACCGTGTCATTTAACGCATTTGTGCGATTTCAGGGAAGTGGAATCGTACGTCACTGGACTTAATTCGCCTGTTAGTCCTTTCAACCTTGGGAATACCAGTTTAGTGAATCACGAAGTTGGATCGGAACAAATTGCGATGTACTCTCAGCTTGTGGATAGCTACAAGTGGCTTGACAAAGTAATTTACAGAAGCAGAAATTGGGAATTGGAATGTTGATATGCCTGGCAGCAGGGCAGCTCCCAATCCTAAGTTTAAATGAAATTCCTTTTTATTTGCAGGTACACGAGTATTCAGCAATTGCAGGTCCCAATCTTGGACAGAATCAATTGAAGCGAACGTATTTCAGCGCGAGTTTATCGGCAAAGAGAAGGCGAACTTTGACTAACAATTACGTGGTGTCACCGCAAGCTGTTGATAGTGCGATTATTGGAATAGCTAACTCATATAAGGACATGGAAATTAATATCAGCAGACCATTGGGAACGAACGCAGTTCTTTGTGTAATGACACAACCTTGAATGACATTGAACTGGAGCTTTTATAGCACTCACCATTCACTGTCTGAATTGAAACAGGTAACACTGGGGCGAGCATTACGAGCCATCGTAATTCTGAAGGGCTGGCTGATAGAATGGGTTGTTATCCGTGGATTAAGTGAAGATTTCTCGAAAGAAGACGATACACTTGATCTCTGGTCAGAGTCCAGATTTAAGGTATTTCAAAAGGTGACAGACAATGCGAATGCAGCAATGCTTCATTTCTGTGTACCGACCTACCCGGAATTGAGTGTCCGATCTTTCCTGGTGAGTTTCCCACAGTTAATTTAAATGACGAAACCAACTTGGTTTCTTAATGATTCCGACGCTTTCTAAATATTTTAGACTTGGCTGCATTCATTCATAACATTGTTCAGTCAACCTTGCAAGAAATGTGGCCTCCATTTGTCAAACAATATGCCTCCAACCTGGAGAGACTTGAGGAGTCTGGAACCTTTCCATGAGGAATGCAAACCTTGAGTTGACTGATGAATCTTTTCGTATTACATGTATTATTTGTATGAACAAGTTTTTGATGAAAGCTTGAATTTTACCTTCAGATTTATTATAAGAATCAAGGGCTGAATTGGAGTAACAATAATGATCAATGATTTTTGAATGAATTCATCATAAACTCTAAAGAAACAAAATCTCGTTATAGAATGTAAAATTGTGGAATCGAAGCAACTCTCCATTTTCTTGTTTATCGCATGTTCTCTTGCATTTGAGAGTTTAGCAGTAAACTCCGAAGACAAGTCTCTCGTTTGAGTCAGGGACCTTGTTCTGGTTGGTGGAATGCACTTTTGGAACCTTGGCTTTGCGTGGTCTCGTCTGGAAGCTGAAGGTATCCAGCCTTTAAAAAAAAGAAATAACATTAGTATAGAGTCGAAAAATCACCACGCCTGCCTTATGGACGGTAATTTCAGTAATTTGTGTACCTTGTGTAACCTGGCGCTTTCTGCTGTGGGACCAAATATCCCGACTTCTTCACCTTCTTGAACATTTTCGGGCGTCGGCGTGTCGTCATGCACCTGACGATGACATACGCACAAAGAATGAAGGTTAAGATAACCGAGAACACGAGGAACCCGATCTTAAGCCATTTGGACACAACAGGCGAGGTATCCAACTTCTTTTGAGCGGTGACTCGAGCCCCTTCCATCTCGTTAAGTCTTTCGTTGAGAATGTAGGCGTCAGGCACGTCAGAGTACATCGGCAATTGAACGAGGGTGTGCTTGCGATAGGCGAAGTCAGTTTTCACAAGTCGTGATTCCGCTAGAAGCAATTACAAAATATTTTGGACAGTTTCGTGTCAACGCAGCATTCATTTCATTCGTGAAAGGTTATTGCTTCCAACTTACGACGCAATATGGCCTTGATCTCATAACTCTTGTCGTCATCATCGTCCAAGCCCAGAGGAGTAAACATCTCACCACCTTCGTCACTTTCTTCATTAATAACCGTAATCTCTTGAAGGAATTTGAGGGCACAGTCATCATTTGATTCATCAGTCTGGAGGCCATAGGTGGAGCTTAGCGGTCCGGCAACTGGACAGTTCAGAACTCGGTCGCAGAAAAGTTCACCGTGAATGCAGTAGGATTCCTCCGCGCCGTTTCTTGCTGGTGGGCACTTCCTGGTGTAGGTATCGGCAGTCTCATTTTTCTGGCTCTGACGACAGTCTGTGTTACATTTGCATAAAACAACAATTAAAAGAAATATCGTTGACTGGCTTCTAGCTAAGCCCACATGAATTAACTTACCATTGAAAGGAGTGACGGAGACAACAAAACTCGGGGCCATGTCCAATCCAAATGCTTCTTCCTGATGCAGATCTATGACGAGCTCCTGATCAATCCCACCAATGAATGAAACTTCGCCAAGCATTGTCATCAAAGGCCCTTCCGTCAGATTTACGTCGACGTCTCCGCAAGTCTTGTCCGATCGTTTTGTGGCAGTGGAGAACTGCGGTTTGAATTAAGTTTTTAACTTAGCTGATGAAGCTTAGAACTTTAATCCAAGCGGCAGAATAACAAAAGAAATTACGCTTACCTGCAAGTGATCCACACATTTCATGCACTTCGGATAAAATCTGTACCCAAATCTGCACAAATCCGCATTTGTTCTGAGAGACATTTCTTGAATAACGGCAACAAGACCGTGGCCCTTTGGCGGAATAAAAGTAATTTTGCCATCGTGGCACTTCATGCATTCTGACTTGTAGTTGATGCAATCAAACGACTTGTAAATGAGGGGTTTCTTGAAAGCCATCTCAACCCTCTCTTCATCCACAACACGTTCGTTGATATGGTCTGGGACGAATTTGGGCGTTGTCAGTGTTGACGTTGCAGTGGTGGCTGTTGTGGTTGAGCTACCCTCTGAATCTAAAACATCCTCGTTCTCGTTGTCCTCGTCGTCCCCGTCGAATTCGTCTGGAGCCGGAGTTGGTAGAGTTGCCGTGGCATCCGTGGTGGTTGAATCAGGAACATCAGCAGGAGTCGAGAGCAACTCCACTTCTGGCTTTAGCTCTGGTGGTGGTGCTGATACGGCCACAGTGCTCAAATTGCCTTGCATGAGCGGTGCACAAGCCATGAAGTAGATTTGTGCATGAAGCACCGACATGGCAAGAACCCAAATCATGGTTGATGTCTTCATGATTCTTAGTTTTTGATTTGATTGAATAATCGTGAATGTTTGCGCAAACTCAAACTCACACGCACAAAGAACTGAATAACTGAATGTACATTCAAGTATTGGCTGTGGAGAAATGATAGAACAAGCTAACTGTGATCTGACTTCTTCGAAGACTGGACTCAAAATGGAGTCTGACTTTGAGTGTGCAACGTTCGAATACTATGCCTTTGATTTGCCGGTGTTTACCTTCTGCTGTCTGTGGCTCTGTACGAATGCACACCGAAGCCGGCCAGGTTCCAATGCTTGAGGGGCCGTGGCTGAGTGGCTGCAGCCTCCTCGTGCCTCTACGCGATTCTTCTAAGTTCCACGCGTACTGAAGTTGTATCGAAATTGCAATGCAATGCGATCATGCAACATGGTAAATGCTTGTATTAATTTATATTGGCAAATACATAAGAATTAAATGTGGCCTTAGGTACTTTGAATGCTAAGAATTGTAGACTAAACAGTTACACCATGCATGTTAACAACGACCTTACTTTCCAATTTGAGGGAATTGGTATAAGTTTCAGCAAGCTCCATGCCCGGAAGAAACTTCGAGAAGCATCGCAAATCCGTAATTGTGTCACAAAAATACAGGTGGATAGCTTGCTCCTACTTAACTAGAACTTTGAATTTCGAATTTTATATCCCGTGTTTAATAATGGCACACAAGAATACGAACCTAGCAAACACTGACAGCAAAACACTAATTCAAGCTTGAGATTTGAGATCATTCATTGAACGCGTGAATCTTCATGCTATAGAAATATATGAAATCGCTGATTTTATGCTTGTCATCATTATTTATTCTTGAAAATAATTTGTTGCATGTCATGTCATTGTTTTCAACTTAAAAAATTCAGACACTTTGCTCTGTATTCTGGAGTAATGATGAGACGATAAAACTTGCGTGTGCAGAAATCGCACTGTTTGCAACTTGAGTAACATTAACAAAGATAGAAGGAAAGAAAATATCACCAGTATAAATTCTGTGAATAACATAAGCATAAGCATAATTTCAAATTTTACGATAATGTTAACACGCTCAAACTTGACAATGACATCAGGCGCAATAAATCGAAGTACCTACAAATGTCGCACTTCGACACGTTTGATCATTGGGCCCGACCATTAATTAGCATAATTCAGAATTTATAAGCGAAAAGCACAGGCAAAGAGCGCTCAGATTTTATTAGCACATCTTATGTGCTTATGCAATCGCAATTCTCTGTCTGTCCGTGTGTGGTCACGGTTTATTTTTTAAACGCAGATTCCACTTGCTGAACAAATTCAGATTCAATTGTGTTGATTATCGAGCTTGATATTATCATTCCATGACTGTGGTGACAGCTGGCACGGAGCATTTTTAAAACGCTATACCCGAGGTGGTGCTGTTGAAACTGCAGCTTTTTCGTGGAGCACGTAGTGAACATTTGAAGAGCTCGCAGCGGATGCAGCAACTCAGTTTAGGAAGTTTTTTTTGTGGTTTCAGCAGCTTTAATTGTGTAGAAGATGCAGCAATCGTTGGCTGACAGCTTTCTTTGTTGGCAGTTGAAGGCTTTTATCAATTTTGGACGCGAGATGGCAGCGGAAGAAGCAATTTGTTTGCATACTTGACAAATGGTCCTTTTTCAGTACTTCTCCTTTTGGGAGAATTTCCCAAGAATAGATAGAATTTAGCAACACACTTGCTTCAACTTTTCGAAGCATAGCGAAGCGGATATGAATCCATGACCCAAGGGAAGATGTAATGAAGGTCAAGAGGGAGAAGTGAAGCAAACATGCCAACCCCGATGGAAGTGGACATCAAACGCTGAAGCCAACACTTCGCGAAGTTCATCCCGACAGTGCACGTTCGTAGTCATTGTGGAACACGACAAGGGGAAATCGGTTTCCATGGGCAGACGATGAAGAATTAATAGCAGTATTTGGTACAAGCCTTCAACACATTAGTGCCCCGATCAGCGTTTAAGCAGCATTAAGTTAACCTCTGATGACTTTGAAGTAAGCAGTTTACTGCTAACCGTACCCTTCCAACTTTTTCTGGTGCGTCCCTCAACTGTGGCATAAATGGTGTGGAAGCGGAAGTCAAGTCGGCAGCACCGACACGAACAGTTAGAACGCACTAAGAGGAAACGAGAAGACGAAGAACTCCGAGAAAGGGACGAAGTGCAAAACACTCGGACAAACGCCATTGAGGCAACACAAGGCATTCAGGCATGACGAACGACCTGTAACGCGTACTGAAGAACAATAACAACTACAGACGGGACGAGCGAGGTCGTAACACCGAACAAAAGCGAGAGCTGCGAAAAGGCTATCAATATAGGGAGAAAGAACGAACTCGTGATGCGAAAATGAAGCGAATGAAGAGAAAAGACGAAGTATTTAGGAAACCAGAACGTGAAAGAGATGCTGGGTCCCACCTGAGCCTTTGGCAAGGTGCTGAGGTTTGTGCTATTTAAACTTACGCAACCTGTGATGGAGCGCCATTTTGCGTTTATTGCAAAACTCACCAACCTTGGGACAAGCTACTGGGTAAATTCAAATCGGAGATTCGGGACGGTCCAACGCAGATGTGGTCGTCGTGTGGCGGACTGTGATTTAAGAAGTCAATGTGTGTAATCACGAAAGAGTACTTTTAGGACAGGAACTGCAAGCCTGGGTTCATCGCCAAACCGACACCCAGCCACACTTTCCACCTATGCGTGACATGCCTCAACTCAGCTTTGGAAAAGGAAATTCCGAGAAGACATTTGTCCAATGGCTTTTTGTTTCTGTAGATTTCCGATGCCTTGACGAAAATGACTCAGTTGGAAGTTCGTGAATGAGCACAATTCGGTCGAATTTATACATGAAATTGGCGTTGAGATGCACAAACTCCGTATCCCCAACAGAAAAAATCACGTACAACCAGTAAGCAAGTTTTGACAATTCGTGTTCTAATAAATACACGTTTCCAGACTCTGCTTCCAGTAAAATTTACATACATCAACCTAACTGGAAATCTGTGGCGGGGACATCCCGATTGCAAAGTGAAGTTGACAGACCACACAAGTCTTCTGGTTATCAACATGACCCTGAAAAGCATACTTCTACTGGACACCGATGAAATTCAGCATCAGCCGGAGCTCGTGTCCAAGAATTTGGTGAATTGCCTTCCGAAGTGAATACAGCCTGTGGCACTTCACATACGATGCCCTGACGCTCATTTCGTAAGAATCATGACACATATTTTTACCTGCTTCTCTTTTTCTTAAAGTTTCGTTCGCATGCGTAGAGTCCCATACGGCTGCGCGTTGGCATCAGCGTCAATAATCCATAGCATGTCCATTGGTCAGTCAGTCATTCGAGTTCTTTAAGAGTGGTCAGTTGGGGAAAACGTAAAATACGAAGGCCTGGCTTCCACAGCAGGTCAAACGAATGATTGTCGCCGCAAATTCCTGAATGGAAGCTTCTATTGATAGCTGCACGTTTCCCGAAGTTCTCTATGTTTACTTGTCTCGTATCTGTACTCGGTAGTTTTCTAAATTCTGTTGCATTCTTGTTGTATTACATGCACAGTACTTAAACCTTACTTCGCTTAAGATGTGCTCGTGTGCTTCATTACATTGTAATGAGTTATTGGTTTTGTCTTGCCTACAACATTTTTGATGATACTTTCGTCAGCCAACAGACTGCCCAATGGCTATTCGCCATTGGCTACCAATGTCAAGTTCCCCTTTGGAAAATTTGGAGTCGCAAACTGACGTCATCAAAAGGCCATCGATATCAGAAGTTTTTCCCGTGGGAAACTAATTGCTTTCGAATTTCCACAAGTCGAAGTTCTTATCTAATTAATGGTCTCCGTGTTGAGTGCACATGAGTCAGCGTGCAGTTTCTGTATGAGTTCTCTCTATGACGGTACGATTTATGAAAAATAAAGACGTAGGTGGAATGGAAATGTTCAGCTGTGGCCTTCGATAGGAATTTTATTGCTTTTCCTACAATGGAAAAGACATTAAAAAATAAAAATCGCGAAGTTCGAGTTACTTAAGCTTGACAACTGCTTGTCCTCATTTCGCTAGCTTTGCCTTTTAAGTTTGCAAGTTCGTCATCGTCATCAGTTTCCTTTTCAAAAGTAAGTCCATAAACTTTCACGTCCTCGTCGGCACTCTTGATTCCTCACAAAGGATGTTGGTCGTCGCTTGGAAATGGGATTGAGAGCCGCTGCACTTTTCCTACTGACTCGATGATTTTAGAAACTCCGTACAAAATCGCGCCGACCAGACCAATTGCCTATAAGATAAAGGTTATAAGTTATGACTCCGACTCTGCAGGCAGCATGTGGAATTGTTTTGCCCTTACTCCTGCCCCGACCGTAAACTTGTACTCCTTTGTCTCGACACTGACAATATCCTCCATTCTCGTATCGTGTGCAATCTCCTCTGCCGCGTCAATAGCTTGTAAGCTTTGATAAATCAAAATACTCCCAATGATAACGATTGATGTGGAGAGGAAGAGCATGAGAATCAGAAAGATCGACCCGAAACGCTCATTTCGTCGACAAAATGCAGAAATTGCAGACAACAGAATGAAGAGGAACAACGCTGCGGTGTATGCAGCGACCAGAGGACCGTTGATCAATTCAAGTTCGGACGTCTTCTGCGCCAACCCCGCCAGAATCAGCGATGTGAGTATGAAAATCTGGAAGAGAACAAAATTAGCTGACAGACAAAATAAAGTCTTGGAGTTATTCGGCCATTGAAGTCAAGCTTACCAAACTCACAGAAAATACTGTCAAAATCCACTTTGATCTGAACTCCATTTTCGGAGATACAAGTGAGAAATTAGTTCAAGTAAACGGAGGCAACGCTACACAGGTCAATTTCAATACTTTTATAGACATGAACTCGTTTTGAAACCAAAAGAATTTAAAAATCATCCCTCCAAAGGTGAAAAGAAGACATCTCACAGGTGCGTACTATAAAGGACCGTGAGCCCTTGTGACCATATTTTGTACGCACCAAAAATAGAACATGCAACATTGAACATGAATGAACATTACAAAGGTACGAGTATGTATAAGACAAGAGAGGACTCAATGTTTTACAGAGAACCAAAGAAGACAATCAGATGTCAACTAGTTATACAGAACAGTATTAAAAATTCCACAGGTTCTGACTGTGGAAGCTGAAATGTGAGACAATCCGTCATCGTCATCGTACGAAGCGATGATGTGTTTCGACTTCATACACTCTGCGCATTCCGCACTTGTGTTTCATCAAATTTTCCACATTTCGAAACGTCCATGATTTTAGCTAGTCCATATAAAATAGCTCCAGCTAATCCAATTGCCTGCAATAATTCAATGTTAACTCAACTCGACGTTGCGAGAAACCGCGGCGAATCAATAAACATCTTACGCCTGCTCCTATTGTAATCTTGAGTTCTTTCGTTTCTACATGCACGATTTCTTGCAGATTGGAGTGAAACGAGGCTACTCGCGAGAATTTGACGAGTTCCAGCGTTTGAATGCTTTGCCGGATTAGAATGGCGCCAATCACAGCGATTGAGAGCACAATCAGCAACAGCAGGTACGGGATTGGGAATTTGGTAGTGGTATTCTCGTCCCGGTAGTAGAAAAACGAAATCGGAGACAGAACGACAAACGCGAGGAGCAGAATGATGAACAGTGTGATGAAAGGGTCATAGCTTGTCATTTCAGACGATCGCTGGGCAATGAAAGTCAGTCCCAATGCGATTATGGCGAAAATCTGGAAAATTCGCAAGAATATTAAAGTCTTACGTTGTGGCAATACAACTATCAAAATGATAACGTACCAAGCTCACGAAAAATGAGGCGATCATGAGAAGTTCTGCCAATGAGCCCATTTTGAATGCAGATGAATTGTGAGCAATAAATTAAGAGTAAGACAGAATTATTTATGCCAGTTTGCTTAATGAAATACAAAAGTCGTGCGTCATGATTCATGAGAAATGCTGGACCTTACTCGAAGCATTGGAGCAAACCGCAACAGAGTGTTTTGCGTATTAATTTCGCCTCATGTGGTATCATTAATTATAGAGTCCATGCTAATTGGGACAATATCGCTAAACCTGTAACCGTGTTTCATCAACACAGACGCTCACACGCATGTAAGAATTCTTCGTAACACAAATCAGGAGGAAACTACGAAGACAAAGATCGAATGTTCGGGTTTATTCAATGTTTTCGATTTAGCAAGAGCGAGGCGAGGCAATAAAAATTCTTTGAAATATGATACAGAAAGTTGATGTGTCTGGTGTCTGATTCTGTGTCCGGTGTGTCTGAAATGTGCAATGCGATGATACTTATTCACACATTCATCTGCCGACGACTCGTCCAAAGACTCCCGTCACAGAATTTACAAATCCATTCATGAGATGAGTTGAGTACGTCGGTATCCTTCGCAAAATTGTTGACGGTGCTTGGCTGATGATTGTTGTGCCGTAGTAATGAGACGGAGGCGGTCCATGATTGTTGGGTTGAACTGGAACGGCGGCTCCGTGGGGTCTAAATGCTAACTGACGGTTTAGCGCCGGTCTCGTGATGCGATATGGCATGGGCTTAGCAATCAGCAAATGTGGCAGCTGCTTGTTTAGGATCGTGTGGTGTGGAGGCACGGACGGTGAAGGCTTGAAACTTGAAAGCGAGCTGGAATTGGAAGTAGAATTAGAACTCTCGTTTGTGCCGGAGTTTGCAGTGCTCTCATTGTGTGGATGCGTGCTAATGCTTTGGCTCTGACTCATGCTTTCGGATCCGATTGGAAGCCATGTCGAGTAACGATTCCCGTTCGTGTTTTGAAACAAACCTCGACCTGGAGCCTTAACCAGAGGATAAAGGAGCTGCGGCGATTGCTGAGGCAGTAGTGGTGGTTGGTAAATGACTTCGCTGACAACCTTTGCTCCGAGAGATTGTTGCACATCAACGATATTTCCAGTACCATCCCTCAATTTCTTTCCACGCTTGCCTTTGCGTTTTGATTTCAAAGGAGGAGTCATTTTCAAAATCGTGGAGTAGTACTCCGGAATCGGGTCAGGAGACGAATTATTGTTCTCGAAGTTATTCGCGTAGCGGACATCTTCACCATGTGGATGTCTTAGCTTTCGAGGTATTGCTGTCGAATTATCAGACGGGCTGGCAAACAACGCTGCAACTTCGCTCTCAGTCATTTTATGATCTTTCGTGTAGGGCGGTCCAAAGTTTGGAGCGTAGTACTTGTTCGCAGCATCCTCATTAGGAATTTTGCGCTCTCGTTCCGCGAAGAATATTTTCATTTCACTGGGTTTCGCAAGCATTGACGAGGGCATCGGCAGAATGGTCGATTCGATCTGTGAACCATGAGCGACAACGCGGTTTGGGCCCACCGACTTCTGTGACAATTTATTGACGAATGCTGGTGATGAGGCCGTGAAGCCACCGACGAGCTGGGCGGGCGCGTACTGCACGAGCTCTCCAATTTGTGGCTCTGGGTCGCTGTACTGAGCCTGGTAATTGTGGTTGGGATGCTCGTAGTCCTGTTGCTGAGCCTGCTGGTAGTGGCTGTTCTTGTTGCTGCCGTACTTTGTCACTGGTGTACGGCTTTGGCTGTGCTGCGAGTACTTTTGCCCGTGTTTGTGCTTGTCAGTATGCTCATTTGCGTGATGAGCCCCTTTCGAGTGCTTGTCCTTTATGATTTTTTCCTTCTTCAGCTTGTCCACGTCGGTATGCTCGATTTTAGTTCCCTGGTAAGAATTCGAAGCAATTATCAAGCAATGGTCAGTCAATATAAAAAAAGCAGAGTCATTAAAGTTACTCGTGCGGTTCGTAATCGACAGTCGGCCATTTTGTTCGTTGACCAATTAAATTTCTTAAAGCGGCTTTAACTTTCCCTTAAGCGTCGGCAGGAAAGTGTAAATCAAAACTGAGGCATAATTCAGCCGAATCGAGAATTACACAATTACGAACTTATGTCACGAGTGTCATAAAATAACGCTTATTGTTGCGTAACAGCCGCAAAAATAAAGTACTCATTTCTATTTCGGCTTCTCTGTATTTTTCATGTTGACCAAATAGCGACAATTTTCATGCTTCATTTAAGTCGCAATGCACTGCTGTACGTAATCACAGGAAGAGGCAAAGCTTTACGTCATCGCATGTCGTGGTCGTAAACAATGCAAAATATACTCGAATTGTAGAATCTTGCAAGGAATGCAAGCAATCTTACGTGATATTTTCGTTTGTCTTGCTTTGTCCCATGATTTGACTTTTCCTGTTGATCTGTTAATCCATAACTCTCGGCAATTCGTTTGGCCTCTTCGTCGTCGTAAAAGTGTTCCGTGCGCTGAAACTCTTCTTTGTGATAAACTCGCTTGAATCCCTGCAAGCAAAGAGGAGAGAGATGACAAGACAAGTCAGATGCATTTTACGTAAGAATTGAGATATTCTGTTGCAATTGTGACTCTGCTCGTAAAGTAATTTAAACGGTTGTCATCATTTTTGGTGCAACTTGCAACTAAACCTTCATCTTCTTTCTTTTTATCTTCATGCAACTTGCTGCTGATGCAGAGACTTCTCCCGTACCATTACTGATTACTGATTACATACTCCACATTAAATCAATGAATTAAAGGCGTGGAATTCTGAATCTCGTACGAGATGCGATGAGCGAGCATAGAGCAAAGGTGTGCCGTGTCATCTTAAGGAATAACTCGAAACGAATTGATGGGCTGCTGCTCAAAATCGTGTAATTTTGTATGCGAATACAAACATCCATCAAGCACATGAAAATTTTTGTTATCAACATAAAGACGGACTTCGTCTGTCCTCCGAACTCAAAAAAGATGAACTAACGCTTACCGTGACTTTTCTTCCCTTGTTCTTCTTCTTTGAGTTCTTGTACCGCTCCCGTTCGTCATGAATCGCCTTTCCGTGAGCGTTGACATAGTCCGTCAACCCCTTCTCCTTGCCCTCGTAGTCGGTGACCTTTTTCCCGTCGGAATCTGCGAGTACAAAAATTGCGGGCGTAGAATTTTGCAATTATTTGTTTATGTACCCATACTTGTTTTAGTGTTGATGTTTTCGTTCACATGATCTTGACCGTGGTAGTACTTGTCGGTCTTCTCTTTCTCACGCTCGTTGGACCCGTGTTTATACTTTTGATGCCTCTGTGTCGTTTGGTGCGATCCAGCGGAGTACTGATCCGGCATCACTGTATTCGGTTCTCGCATGCTCGCTTCTGCGTTCACATTTGCATTTGCAGGAAGTTCGGACTGGGTTTCCCTTCCGCTGTCGTCACCGTCTTCGGCATCATTACTTCGACCTTCGGCAGCGTCAGTCTCATTTTCATCGCCGTCCTCGTCTTCGTCCTCATTGCGCCCAATGCTTTCAAGGTAGAACGGATCTTTGACGACGAACCCGTACTCAGGTCTTTTCCGGATTCTTTTCGGGTTCCACCCTTTTCCAGGCTTCTTAATCGGTGTGCCATCATCTTCGAATTCCTCATCCTCGGTCCCATTCACCGGTAGCACATCCCACGATACGGCAGAGTCCCCGATTGGTTCCTCATTCCCGTCTTCATCAGTCTTCACAATTTTGACGGTTCGGAGAATCAACTTTGATCCCTGTGGCAGCTGCGAGAAGACGAGACGATCCAGCTCTTCATCTGACTCGTAATTGTTGTGGATGGAGTGATTCAAGAGTGCAGACGTGAGTTTATTTTGGTCATCGATTTGTTTTCCTTTGCTGTCAGTCACCCGAACTGATCCGAGCGTTGTGGTGAGTATTTGAGGAAACAGCTTCTCTAATGGAAGCTGCTGACGATGGTGACGTTCGTGATACTCGTCGTGTTGGTTATGATGTTTTTCTGTGTTGTCAATCTCACGTTTTTTGTTTACACCATTGTGGTCACTGTTTTTGTTTGCCTGCTGGAATGATGAACTGTTGAACGTGTAGACAGGGTTCAAATTGGCGCTAGTGTTTTCACGCTGAATGTTTATCGTCTCGGCTCCGGCTGTCAAGTCTCCGTCCCCATCGCCATCCAGCACGATGAGAGAATTTGCGGCCTCGTTCACATTTCGAGCAGTGGTTGAAGAGGTTTCTGACAGGGCTTCAAGCACCAAGCTGTCAACATTCTCGTCTGCCTCAGCAGTATCACTTGCGTACAATTTTAGCAAAGATTGGATGTCCGCTTTGGACAGATGCTGTAAACTGTCGACTAATGTGGCTCCTAGATTCGGCTGCTGTTGCTGCTGGCCGTTGGCGAAACATGACAGTCTCAAAGTGTAAATTATAATAAAAATAAACAGGCAGGGTGAGGAAGATGGTCGTTGCCGTAGGGTCTTCATTTTAATTTTCGTTGTCTAATCTTCGACGTCGGACTATCGAGACTAAGGGCAATCGGGTAACTTCGGTAATCTTCTGGTCTTTCCTTACATGTTGAGCACAAATTGCGATCACGGATTTCTTAACCTAAATAGTGCTTAATTGGAGGTGGACGCGACGCACTGCACTGAACAAACTCACAACTGAAGACACAAACTTGATCAAACCATGCAAGTCGCAACAATGCAGAGAAGAAAGTTAAAAATATAAATAAAGTGATTTTGGTTTGTCGATGACTGGCTCTGAAATGAAAAATGAATAAGAGACTCGTGAGACTGACTCTACTTGTTGCTTTTGCTTGTTGTCTGTCACCGCAGCCCGCAGCCGGCCCAGCTTAGGTACGGCACAGAGCAGAAGACACAAAACACTGATACCAATTGTTAATGGCTTGGCTGGCTGGCTCTTTTGATTGTCACCTGAAGTACCTGTAAACTGTGTAAGTGTAGATGGTAATCTGCACTCGGTGATGGCAATGGCAATAATGTTCGGAGCTGTTAACAAAGGAAGTCGAAGCGTATTCTTTATAGAATTGCACTGAAAATGAAATTGACCAACAATAATTTGTTTAGGAGGTAGACAGCAAAGCAACTGCAGCTGCACGGCTGCAAGAAGCGAGAAACAACAAAGAAACAAGCGTGATGGCGACTTTACAGAACACAAATGCACAAATCAAATTATGCACAATGCGATCAAAATGGCAAAATGGGTACTGCAGAAATGGGCTCGCATCGAAAAATGCTAAAACGGTATTTAATTTCACATGTGAACTCATGTAAACGCTTCTGGCTACTAATTTGGCTGAGTTTGGCGATAATTTGCGTCCATGCATGCAAATATAAATCAAAATCTCATAAAGTACGAGAAAGAGTCATTTGGCTAGCTCACATGTAGCACTTTCTAAAAGGTCATGTGTGAACTTCAACTTTCAATTTCAGTGCTGAACGTCTTATCACAACTCATTGATACAATTACTCGTCTAGCCTCGATTATGACTATGATCATGATCGTGATCATGATTATGCTGTAATAAAACAAAGTGGAAGTGTGGATAATGGACAAATTAGCATTTTATGGTTTTCATGTGTTCGATCACGCCCCACGCGTTCTTCGCACGAGAATGCACCGTGTGAGAATTCGCCGCTCGCAGATTCGTGAAAAGCGTTCGCGTTCTCCGTTCCGTAGCACGACAGTGCGCCCTAGCACAAGCCCTCCGACTTAGGCCCTCCAAACAGCGTCCCCGGCAGATGGCCCTCGACACAAGTCCCCTGCGACTGAGGCCCCCTATATGATACGCACTGCCAAATCCCGATATGCAGGGTACAAAAATTGAATTGGCACCTTCAAAGTCGAATTTATGCCTTTATCGTTAAGTTAAGGCTACAGCTTTTGGAAAGGGAAACATTTTATTACATGTGTTCATATTATAAACGGTCAGAGACGTATTGCAGATAACCAATCATGGAATGCTTTATCTAATCGATGCATTTCGAGTTCCTCCTGTTCGGCCTTATCCTGACTTCCTTTAAATGACAAAATTTCAACCCGGTCTTCTACTGACTAGGCGAGTTCATGGCATTCTCCTTATTTCAGACTTGTGGAACTATGCCAACAGTATTCCTACTAATCATTTGCATTTTTCAGGGGCGGGGCCTGGGTCGCAAGGGCGCTGTCGGAGGGCGCTCAGTCAGGGGGCTTTAACACAGGGGGCCTGAGTCGGGGGGTCCCAGTCGTGGAATCCTGCGTTCATCACTCTTCGTTTTTGGATGAGTTTTGACAATGGCTCATATTTCGCGTCTGGTTAGCTGAACAGCGAGCAGGTGCGCTTCTCATTAACAAGCAAGCCAGGCGACAATGCAACTGCAGGAGCAGCTAAGCAAAATTTCATCTTAGATTTGATTTTGATTTGAATGCAGAAAAGAAAAGTGGTGGCAAATCCGCATATCGAGGTCTGCGGCTGCGGTTTTCAGATTTTCTATTTTTTCATCCACTTTTGCTGCCTGATGGCTGATGCATTAATGCATAGCATTGTGCCTTGTGATTTCAGTGATTTGTGAAGTAATCTCACTTGACTTGACAATGGCAATCTACTTTTACCATCAATTTGTTCATGATAAATTAATTTAGCCTTTAAGGCTCTAGCGGCTTGTAGCATTAAATTAGAAGCACCGGCCGGCCATACCAATTCAATTGTTCAACCCGGACACGAACGAAAACTCTCAAGTATTACGAGTCATAACCGATAACCAGGCTAGCCGGACTCATTCACACGTTCACGTCTTCAATACCCGCAATTAGTAATGATGATTCAGACCTAGGCTTTGGAAAAGCATGAAGTAAAAGCTTTGAATTGGAATTCAAGGTCAGAGCTATCCGTAGTGTTATATTAGCACTTAGCGCTGGACTCACGAAGAGAACTTCACGTTACAGTTACGCAACGTAACATCTGAGTTGACTCCCTGTTCCGTTGTGTTGTGTTGTCTGTTTGGTAGCTCTACTCCGGCTCCACGCAATGAATATCATACACAAATGAAATGAGCATCCTGCTTAGAACTCGCAATGTAAACAATTGTAGCACGAGCCCGGATTAAGTCGATTCTACATATAAATGGTGTTCTGGACGAACCGGGAGCTCAGTGATGAGTTTGATTCGACGTCTGGAAGAATTGCGTCAAGTATTTGTGCAATCATCTTGTACTCTACACCTTTAACTTGTTCTTTGTTGTGAGTGCCTTAAAATGGGTGCCGTCGACATAATCGAGAATACTTTAATCTGGTGTCTTCTCCTGATTCTACTTCCACTGCCACTACTCGGCCTTTTCGTGTACAAGTCCATTGTGACGCTAATTGCGAAATTAACAGTACCAAACCTGTATTTATTTCGGACACCTGACGCGATGGTCAGCAGTGACCTTGTGTACTCCGTGCCGATAATTAACATCGGCATGATTTGCAAGATCGACGGGGTCCTGGACGTGAAAGAAGTGCGTCAGCTGTTCCAGACCAAATTACTGGACCCAATGAAGCCCGATGGCCGGCCGAAAAACGGGAACCTGTACTGTTACATGGAGAGGTTTGGCGGCTACAATTTCAAACGCTCTGTGCCCATTGGTCAAATTAAACTAGAGGACCACATAATTGAGGAGAGTTTCAACAAACAACCCGGGCAAAGTGACGCCGACGCGTTGTCCAGCCACATCGCAAAAGTTTACTACTCCGGACACACGTATGGGAAGCCATTGTGGAGGGTTTCCATTGTCAAGACCAGTGACAAGTCATGCATGCTATTTTTCTGTATCCATCATTCGATGGGTGATGGCTATTCGCTGATTTACCTGATGGACCAACTGACCGGTATCAAAACGCCAATTTTGACCACTCCGTTCAAAGAAACACTTTGGGATAAAATCAAACTCATTGCCCGTGCGCCAACCACGTTGGGAGGTTTTTTCAATTCAATGGGTTCGGGACCGAATCCGTTCCCAAGCTCGGGAATTGACACAAAACACAATTACGCGCTCGTAACGTTGGACTTGCTAAAAGTCAAGAGTGTGCGAAAGCAGACGGGCGACGGGACCACGCACGTGCTCTCCATTCTATTCACCATACTTGGCGGTGTCTTCAGACATTTGCTGGTGCGCCAGGGCAAATGCAAATCAGAGGAGGATCTCCCTGAGTACATGTACCTCGCCAGCTCCCTGGCGTGGCCGTCCCACCCACGCAACAAAATGTGCAATGAATGGTATGCTAAAAATGATAACATTCAAAATTCATTCATAAAAATGATCAATGCAGTCGCGCAATGCAATTTTTTCAATAATGCTGTTGTTGCACTTTAAACGCTCCAGGACTGTTGGAACCTTCCGCGTTCCAATTAAGAATCCTGAACCGATGGAGCGCCTGCTTGAAACCGAGAAAGCCCACAATGAATTCTTCGCCGGTGGAGCTAATAAGTTGGTCAAGAGGTTAATGGTCCCGGTCATGAGCCTTTTGCCTGCTTGTGTTGGTGAAAGTATGGGTAACTCCAATCAAGCACCCATGGCATCGTCGTGGGCAGCAATTGCCGCCGGAGACAATTACAAGCTGCTGGGGCTCCCAGTCGACCACATCTTCCCGATTGTGGGGTTCACGCATCGAAAAATGAGTAAGCCAATGAAATGCACGCATTTTGTCCAGTCTCTCAGGTTTTTAACTCCTTGACGCATCTTGCAGCTTGGATCAACATTTCCATGTCGCACTCAAACAAGATTGACGTGACGATGACGGTGAACAGCGAGTTCGTGGAGAATTGCGAGGAACTCAATCAAGTCACAAATAAACTGTTGAACGAGGAGTTGGATAAACTCCTCGACGCCTGCAAAGCCAACAAGGAGCTATAAATAGGCTGTACAGTATTGAATGACCAGAAATAAATGCACAAATGCTACAAACGCTTGCAGTATTGTTTGGTTTGCAATTTGCAATAGATTCTTTTATTTATATACTTTTCTTAACGCAGCGCTTTCTTAGAACTCATATTTTGCACTAAGTTGTTGCTTACCTTAACTGCACTGGATCATAAATAAAGTTTTGTTTAAACAATAGCATTACCCCTAACGCGTAATACAGCAAACTTTAATAAGAACGGAGTCAAATAATAATGCATATAAATCTGTAAACTAAATATACGTCCTTTGTAAAATTAATTTGTGATCGCGTTCTGCCAGTGTGCTGTATTTAGCTCTTACGACTCTACTTTGCGCGGTAGACCAATATTAACATATTTTACATCGGAATTACGTTAGCTTTGTAAAGTACGCAGTAACTAATGCATATGGTACAATAATATCTCAATAGAATAACAACGAGAGAGTAACATGTAGTTAATCTGGGTACAATTAATTGGTGGGCAATAAATTCTTGCGGCGAGCATACGCATACGCATACATACGAGTGAAACGAGCCATTTCATTGAAAATAAATAACGAAACCGAATTTCTGTAAGCGACGCCTAAAATTCTATTCACATCGAGTGCCTAGTGCGCTGGATGAGTGCTTACGTCTACACGAGTCACGAATCATTAAACATTTAACTTCACGTATCAGCTATATGGTACACATTTACAATTTACAAGGTAGTTAATCGATTAACGTTAATTTGTCGGAAGTGATGAGAGAAAGAGTTGTTGTAGAGACGAGTAATAATGTTAATTAAATTTCTTCTTAGAAATGACAAAGTATAAATTGAGCAATTTAGTTTGTTTTGGTATCCGCTTCTCTTTCCTCACTCATTCCTACAGTACAACTACGCTACCGGCATTCGCTATTGCCTCGCTACGCTACTCTCTACTCGTTTGTCATTTCTAATCCACAATCTAATTCCACGTCGTTTTGCATGATACCCGTTAATCGTAATCAAATATATCGTAGCAAGGAATCACACAAAGTAGAAATCCTAGAATAGCATTCATTCAAACTAAAACTAAATTGTTATCACAATAGATTGCTACTTCACGCTTGAAAGCAGTGAATAAAAACATTTGGGTCAATACTGATTTTTGAACTTCAAAGTTTGACACCATCAATGAGTCGAGTTGTTCTCTCTTCAATCGAAAAAATTTATTTGATGCCGGTTGATTTTCTGAATTCCAAGAGTTTCTGTCCGAATGAAAGAAGATCTTTCCAAAAAAGCTTGACCATATCATTTTAGACGGTGGCAATGACGATAAGTAGGTGAGCAATATCTGCAACACCGCTCAAGAGGTCCGGCGCGATTCTTGCCAAGTTCTCGTTTGCAAAGTCACAGGATGGGAAGATGTGAATCACGAATGACGGCTACAATTTAAATTGAGGATTGCACATATTATGAAATTGACTGAGCTTGATCGAATTGTTTAGAAAATCTTACCATTTGACTGTCCGGATGTTGAACGTTCACAATTCCAGCAGCTTGTTTCAGCTGAAGATATGTGATGAATCCAGTCCGTAAGTTATTGCTCTGATGGAGAACGTCCATGTGATCTCGACCGCAAGGAAGTGCCAACAGCATACAGTGTTCCTGCTCCAGCTGTTCAAGGAGACATTTTCTTATAAACACTAAAGCGGGAATAAATACCGGCTTAGAGGTTAAAATTACATTACCTGTAATTTTCTTGCCACACCGTCCAATTGGGCCTGTTCTAGTCTCATTCGCTGTGAAATCTTCAGCGTTGCGGCCGGACCGTCGGAGTGAGGAGGGAATGCTTCTCTCGCCACATGTTCGTTCCCTGATACGAAGTGCATTTGACAGGCTGCGTTGTCGTTCTTCAAAACCAACGATCCTTGCCACATTATTGGATATTTCTGTTGGCAGAATATAAATAACATTGAAGCATAGCCTTGAAGTATTTAGGGCTCGGGTCCACATTAATGGGCAAATGCAACGAACCTGCAGCAATGTTAGTAGAGTATCTCCCTGAGGCGGTGGACCTCCTAGTGGAGGAGACTGGGAGTGAAACTGTCTTGGAATTTCATTGGGTGACGGCACTTCTGTGATGTGGGCACCCGGGTATCTTAAGTGTGCCGGTGGAGGCGATGAATAGCGTCTTCGTTCATACTCAGCCTCATCTCTTTCTCGATTGTTTTCCCGTTCTCGTTCCATTTCTCTTTCACGCACGATGGCAGTTTGATAGTACGCCCCAGACGCAGCAGCGTATCCTTGTTCCTCCATGTCCGCATAAGGATGGACAAACGTCTGTCGCAGGTGCTGATGACTTGATGGACTGTGACTGATGCTCAACTGCGACGGTGTTCCCGTGAAAAACTGTCGCCCATAACTTGACGTGAGGCGCGGACTCTCGGCGGAACCACGGTCCGAAGCTGGGGACGAGATATGCGGTGGCATTATGTGCGCAGGTGACGGTCTTCTATCTGGCATTCCCTTAATCACATCGGCTTGGCTCTTGCCGTCGGACGAGCCAGGACGAGATCCATAAATTGTTGGCGACGGTTGCCCGCCTCCAAGCGGTTGAAAGTTGGCGGAAATGCTCACGGGTACGAAATGTGCAAAGCCATGAGGTGGTTGTATAAACTGCTGTGGTGAGTCATGAGGTGGTCGCTGTAGTTGCAAAGTCCGAGCATCAACCTGGAATAGTTAAGTGAGACAATTCAATTGCTGTTCATGCTTTTGAATTTAGATTTCAAACTAAGGTCTACTCATCACAAAAGAAATTGTGCATATTCTCTACCATGCAATGCAGGAAACAAAACATACAACAACGATTCTCGACTAACTACAGTGCAAGAAGTTTCGACAAAGGTTTCAGAGTCAGTATGAGAATGATACGGAAGGAAAGGAGAAATTACTGCGTAACGAAAGATGAATGGACACAATACTACTTTTGACAAGGGTTCGATGGGAAGTACCTGTCGTGATTGTTGCAAGTAAGGAGACAAAGGTGAAGAAGAATTGTTAGTGGAGGAATTCTTTGCATTAACAGTGTTAGAGTAATTTGACTCTTTATGCTGATTGGATGAAGCCAGATCCAACGGTTGTGCAGTGGATGACATCGCGTCCTATTTATCAGTTAATTAAATGCAATGAAAATCTGAACGTTAGATCGTTAATTATACGGTGCTTTGTAATTACAACTCTCAAAATACATAAATACAATTTGTGCTGGAGATCAAACTTGCTTGACTTACCATAGAAGGATCATAAGGCAGATGCTGTTGCTGCTGCATGATTCTGTGCTGTCCAGACTGGAGTTGATTTGGTTCGTACTGGAACGGCACTCTTCCTGGTTTTGGACTTCCTGCAGGTGGTGGAATCAAGCCGCCACTTATCTCGACTCGCGGAGGGCCTTGACTTATGAACTTGTCCTTTAAATGAAAAGAATGAAATGAATAAAATTGATTCGATTTTTTTTTCAATATAATAAGGGAACATCACACTTACGTTTGAACGACTGCCGGGCTGATGATTGGAAGGAATCGATGTCCGAATAACAGGTCCCTGGCCAGCACTTGTGAAGATCACGCAGGGATGTTGTTGCATGACACTAATTGTTCTGTTTGGTTGCTCTTCTGCCTTGTCCACCTTTGTGATTGTTGTTGCAGATGGAACTTGAGGAATTCTCACCAACTGTGCTTGAACTTGGCCTTGTTGGCTGCTTGCAGACAGGTTTGGAATGGTTGGAGCAGGCGGCCGCATTTCAGGGAATCCTTTCGGTCCCTGCCCGAACATTTCGTGAGACTTCATGAAAGACATTTGGTAAATATTTGGCGCAGGATAGAATCCAGGTCGAGCCATTTGCATAGAGCTTGGGCTGACGATATGTCCTGGTTCACCGCCTGGTCCTGGCACAGCAGCGAACTTGTTTGGACTAGGGCTCGCTGGAACAAACGGCTCCGATGTGGTGTATATGATTTTTGGCTGAACTGGAGGACTTGGCAATGGACCTTTGCTGGTTGGTATGTGATGTTGACTGGCCTCCACTCGGTGCTGCTGTTGCTGGAATTGCTGCTGAGCAATGGTACCTGCCAAGCCTTCTGGGTATTGCTGCGAAGGCAAATGAGTCGGAACCTTTTCAAACTGTTGCTGAGCCAATGGGAATGGCGCTTGCATTTTGTACGCATGAAGTTGTTGCTGCAAAAATTGCTTGTCTGAATCTTTCTTATCTGGAGTAGGAACAAACTGCCGATCTTCAGTAGATGGTTGTCTGGTCACTGATTGAAGGACACCAACCTTCGAGTCAGCCAAAAGATCATCCCTGGGATCCTTTTGCGTTGGAGTGCGCGTTGGCTCAATTCTGGTGTCGAGTCCGGGAATCACAGGCTTGGGCAACGGCACGATATTAATTTGTGGCTCGCCTGGTGGAGGTCCAGGGGTGGTTTCTGGTGTTACTAGTTTCGGAGATTCTCCGGAGCGAGACATTCTGCCACTGACAACTGTAATTCCAGGAGGCGTCGCCTGATCGTCATTCGTGTCCTTGCTCTTCGATCGAGACCTTCCTCTGGCAGGTGGCTTGGATGGAAGGAATGAGTTCATCGAAGCGGCAAAGTTGGCCATTCTGATCACATCATCAATTGTATCATCCACAGAAGTTCGTACTGTAAGCGGTATTGAGGGTGGCTGGGGAATATGAGGCGGCGTTGTTTGTGGCGCTTTCTTCCCAGGAGGAGACAATGAACTGGCAGCAGCAGGAGTTGGTGATGCAATGCTCGGTTTGATGTCTGCAGCCGGAATTGTCACATGGAGTGGAATTTCGGGTGGTTTTGAAATCACTGATGTTGGAGAAGAAATCACTGGAAGGTTGATTACTGGTTCCGACGCAGTAACAGGTGATTTAGCAGGTGATGGCAGCGAGTCAGCGCTACTTCTTTGCTGAACGACAGGTGCAGGAACAGCACACGCCTTTGCTCTCCTGGTCTTCTCGTCATCAGAATCGTGAAACTCATAAACGTCATTGCGTAAGCGGCCATCACTAGACTGTCTTGAATTTCTGCGTGATTGGCTGCTACTGACGGAGGCCTTGTCGCTTTCTTCTCCAGCAGCAACAGCTTCAAGCCCTTCGCCGTACTCCTGGGTGAATTTCTTCAGTAGATCAAATCTCTCTTCTGGAGTCTTGGGCACATGGATGGAAGTTGATACCGGCGACCGCTGATCGTCTTCGTTCTGTTTCTTACCAGCATCCTCATCAATTTGTAATTCAGGAGATTTGGTATACCAGGGCGAGTTTGTGTTAGCAGGAGAAGCCGATCTATCGAGTTCCGGTATGACAGGAACCGATGGGGATGCTTCCTCAATGATTCTTAGAGTTGGAGGCGAATGCGTAGCCTGTGGTTTCTCCAGAGCTGACGCACCTTCTTCGACCTCTTCATCATCACGACCCAAAGTTCCCAGCAGTGCTGCAACAGCATCTTCGGTTTCCTCTTGTGAAATTGCTGGTTCGTGATCCTTTGCAGCCTCTTCACCTTCGACTCCAGGATGTCCGGTTCCACCGACCAGATCAACGCTAGAGGCAGGAGACTTCCTTTCCGCGAGAATGCTCTCAATTGCCTTATCTTGTTCAAACAGGCAGTTCCTTTTAATCTCTTCTTCCAGTCTCCTGGCAGCAGCTGCGGCTTCCTTCTCATCGAGTTCTTTTCGCATTGCTAACTCGGCGGGGCTCAGATTCTCGTCGATTGGCTTCTCGTCTTCTGAAGCCATGATGGCTTCGGTTATGCCAAGCTTAAGACTTGTGTCTTCGTCCTCGTCTTCGTCACTAGAGAACATAATCTTCATGCTCTCATCAACATCAGTCTCTTTTTGCCTCGCAGGACTGCTTCTAGCTGATGACGATGATGGTGGTTTTGGTGGAACAAGTCCAGAGAAGATTTTGTCACTTTTAAATACATCGATGGAACGGTCATCCCTCAGGCCAGGAATGGTGGGTTGCTGCGCTGAAGGTGGAGAATTGAACAGGGACGCGTAACCGACAAACGGCTCCTGCTTGACCACACTCTTTTCGGGTGACTTCTTTTGGTCGTCATCATGACGAGAACGCTTATGATGTTTCCGCTTCTTTTTCTCTGAGCTGGATTTACTGCCTTGATGAGACTCGGCGTCTTTGTTCTCGTGACTGCTTCTTTGGCTTGACGAAGAATGTTTCTTTTGCTTCGAACGCTCGCTGTTACTGTGTTTTGACTTATGCGAGGAGTGTGTTTCTTCCATGGATGATGATACAATTGGTGGAGTAGATGGTCGTTCCTCTTTCACAGCTGGCTTCTGCTTTACTTCAGTGTCCGACTCATTCGATGAGCTCATGGATCCGAACAAGTCCGCCTCCGTTGTCAAAACTGAGGACTCCCTTCGGATTAAATTAGGTTTGCCAGAATCTTGGCTCTTTCGTTTGGTCTTAATTTTCTTGGAAGAAGTATTTGAACTAGTTGACGGTCTATGACTGTGCGAAGGAGAAGATGATTTCTTGTGGCTGTTTTTGTTCTCCTTATCCGACTTGGTTCGAGATTTGCTACTGTGCTTTAATGATGATTTATCCTTCTTTGGTGAAAAGCTAGCAATCTTTGAGCTTTCATCGGAGGAATTCGAAATGTCAAATAGCGACTTCTTCATGGCGTCAATGCTCTTTTGCTTGCTTAATTTCTCTTTCTTTGATTTTAGTCCGGGTAAAGACTGCTGAGAAGAGCTTTTCTTTCCAAGCGCGCTTTTAACACTGTTGTCAGAATCAGCATATGTCTCAAGACTAATTTTCTTCTTAATTTGCTTGCTCTTTAAGAGACTTGAAGATGATTTGGACAACTTTCTTGGCTTTTCGTCCTCGTCCGAGTCAGACTCCGTCGATTTGTTGTCGGAAATCATCATGCTCTCAATTTGATGCTTCGAGCCCAGCTTTTGCTTTTTGGAAACAGGCTCGATATCCGAGTCTTGGTCCGAATTAGAAAGAAGGTAAGACGATGTGCGCATGGGCGAAATCTCTCGCTTCTTTGGTCGCTTGACTGATTTAGTTCCGGTGACATTCTTTGACTTGGAGCGAGACTCACTCTTGTTTGACTTAGAGGTTCGTTGAGGCTCATCATCTTCATCATCGGATGTGTTTGACCCTTTGAAGGGCTTTAGTTTTGTCTTGTCAAATTTTGGCTTGCGAGAATCGTGATCACTGGGAGCAGCATCTGTGTGGTGTGATTCGTCATCTGATGAAGTATTGAATGACTTCCTGTCATCGACAGATGTGGATCTCTTTTTCTCTTCCCTTTTAGCCCTGAAATACCAAAAATAAGTTGCAGGCACATTAAATATAAAACAATACTTGTTTTAATGGGAAAACTCAAAAATGCAACGTTAAAAACATAAAGAATGCTGTTCTATGTTTAATAGATGCAAAATCAATATTGAGACTTCATCCATGAGATAAAGTCGTCGTCAGATTCTGGACGTGTCTTTCAAGAGATAATGAGCCCTCAAATTATACCTAGATTTCTTCAACTGCTGGAAGGATTCTTGCAGCTTGTCCTGTTTTTTCTCTTCTTCTTTTTGCTGCTGTGGAGTTAACGTATTCTTGCAAGCTCGGTTTGATCTCGCCTTGACCTTGTCGTACATTGAGACATACTCGTCGATGACCACTTCGAATATTGAATGGTGCTTCTGCTCATCATCTGAAGAAAGTACAGGAGCGAGTTTAGCCATATGAAATTTTGGCGCAAGTTTCAGAACAGGCCGCCAATGAATCATTAGTTGAAGAAACGACTCAAGTCAACACTTACCACTCGAAGAGTCTGAATCCTCCATGACAATTCGTCGTCGCTTCTTTTGCTGTTTCACCAGTTCCCTCGAGTTGCTTTTAGCAGTTTCTGCGGTTCCAGGAGCAGAAGAACTTTCTCCTCCGGATTTTCGCCGTTCTCCCTTTGATTTGTCCGACTTACTCTTGTCCTTTTTATCCTTGGAATGGGACTTGGTCTGAGGAGAAATTTCGTGCTCCATTGCAGCATCGGAGTCGACACTTGTCATAAAACTGGAAGAAGTGGACACCTTTGACTTGTCCTTCTCTCGGTCCTTAACTTTGTCCTTTGACGAAGAAGTTGAGCTTGTACTCTCTTTTTCCTTTTTGTGATGGTTCACGTGCTTGTGCCCATCGTTTGTCACAGAGGAGGTTTTGGACGTGGACACTTTCTCCTTTTCACCGCTTGATTTAGAGACTGAGCTAGACTTTTCCTTGTTAGAAGTCGAAGTCGCAATTACGTCCTTTTTCTCTTTGTGCTTATGCGAATTATGATTGGTCGCGTTTAATTTGTCACTGGATGAGTGATGGTGTTTTGAACTGCTGCTGCCATTCGAAGTTTTCGATTTATGATGATGATGATCTTTTTCTGATTTTTCTGACTTCGAATGTTGAGGACCGCTTGCATCAGGTTTCTCAGCAGCGGGAACCTTGTTATTCACTGCTTCGGAAGCAACGGCGTGCTTTTCCTTTGGTGGTTTAGTCTTAGAGATGACATCCGCAGATTCCCGTCGGTCACTTGAGTTCTTGAGGCCATGCCCCTGAGAGTTTAAGTCCTTCGAGTCCGGAACGGCGTCCTTATCCAACCTGATTTTCTTCGCCTCTTTTTCATCCTTTCCAGGTGAACTGTGCGATCTCCGAACTTTGTCCTTGTCCTTCTTCTGATTGTGAGAAGATAAAGTGTCAGTAACTTTTTCCTTTTCTTTCTTCTCCTTTTTGTTTTCACTATGATGATTATTCACGTCAGGAGTTTTTGTGCTCTTCTCTTTGTCCTTCTCCTTCTTCTCTTTCCCCGGTTTTGAACTCGAATTCGAAGGCACTGGTTTAATATTGTTGCTGATTGAATTTCCAGATCCACTCGCATGGTTTTTCTTATTGTTCAAATATGCATCTTTGTCCTTATTGCGTTTGCCGCTGTTACCATTTACACCATTGCTTTTCTCTTTGTCGGGATTTCCAGAAGCATTTCCCGACGACTTCTGTGCTTGCAAAACTGGAGTTTGCTGCACTGTAGAGACAACGGCAACTGTTTGCTCATGCGACATGTTCAAGTGGTCGACTTTAACTAAATTATCGTAACGAAAAGGTTTAGCAATCTCCTTTTGTGGAAGTATTGTTAGAGAAGGTGTAGGCTTGGGTTCTTTTGCGGGCATTTCTTTGACATGAAGCAATTCCTTCATTTCTGGCTTCAGTATTTTATTGTCAACGGGAGCAGGTTGCTTAGAATTTTCCTTCGAATGTGCGTTGCCTGACTGTGGCGGATTTATCTCTGCGCTCGGGCGACGATTCGTTAGGGGTGGAGCGATGGTGTTTTTGGAATTCGCAGTTGAACTTGAAGAGCTTGAGTGTCCACTGGTTTGTGTGTTAAGAGCAGAGGCAGTGCTTCCTTTGCTGTCCAAGCTCGTTGATCTTTCAACCATCCGAGGAATTCCTTGATGAATTCCAACTTGTGGCGGAGCTGAAATCGAGGTTTGGACAGAAGGTGTTGGCTTGCTCACATGGGGCACGCTGGACTGAGTAATATTCAGATTTTTTACTACGCCCTTCTCAGGCGGGCGAGTAGGAGCAACATCTTTAACAGGAGTAGAACCAGTACTTTCTGTGGCATTTGTACTGGGGTATTTGGGCTTAATGCAGTATCCTGGACGAACAGTTGGAGTTTTTGGTGAGTCCGAACTTCCCGACAAATGCGACCGTGAATGAACCGTTGCTATGTTCGGACTTTTACCAGAACTTGACGCGTCTGAGGATGGAGAATGAATTGATGTTGGCTTCAGGTTCAAATTTAACTTGCTCAAACTCTCCGGCTTCGAACTGTCACCATGCTGGGAGTCCCTGCGTTTCATCAGTGTTGACGCTGAAGACGAATGCGATCCCATCAGTTTGCTAGCTCCTAAAGCAGAAAAAGACGAGGACGAAGGTGACACTGCAGCAGTATGACTCATAGACCGAGAAGTTGAATGGGAATGGGCAGATTGTGAAGTTAGAGATGGAGAAAATACAGGAGCTTTCGACGGACTTGAAATGCTCAAAGTTGGGGACAGGAGAGATACACTCGATGGTGTAGAAGCAGAGCGATTCAGGGCCTGCCTCCAATTTGAAGAGTTTATGTTTGTTATCGATTTTGGTTCGTATTTTTCTTCAAAGTTTTCCAGCCGTTTGGAATCCTCATCAAATACGGACTTCTTGGCCAATAGCGATTTAACAATGTCCGATGGTTCGTGTTTCATTTCGTCCAGGCTCAAAGGTTTAGTTCTCGCAAACCACGGCTTGTTCAAAAATGAAGACGACTCTCCGTCTTGCGTTGATTCCGAAGACTTGTTGCCACCCAAGAACGAAGATTCTGAACTCAAACTAAAGTTTAGGCTTGAGTTTGGAACCGAGTTTGATTTAATCGCTGTTCGACTGCCATTCCACTGGTCGTATTGTTCATACAATTTCTTAATTCTTTGCTCCAATTGTTCGGCAGTCGGAGAATTTCTTGATGATCTTCCTTCGGAATCAGAAGAAGAAAGTGAATTGACGTCATCGTCCTTATCATCCAAATGAAGAGATACTGGAGAGGGAGAATTCGTCCCATCCACTAATAATACTGATTCATCTGAGATCCGCGAACAATCGGCGGAAGGCTCCTTGTCGCTCACAATTTGACTTGTTCCACCTATTTCGTCAGGATTGGTCGCGAGCTTCAAGTCATCGTTCACTGCACTGCTTATAGAACTTGCACTCGGAGTTTCACATTTTTCTGGTGTCAAAGTACTTTCACTTCTTGTTTCAGACGAGGAAGTTAAGGGAATGATTGGAATTTTGTCCAGATTTTCATTTGACTTTTTCGTGGTTCCGGATCGGCTTTGCTTTTTCAGGGCAAACTCGGGCAGCGGGAGACTGAGAGGTTCGTCATTTTTGGCCAAACTCTTCGAACGACCCGGTTGAAGTCTGATTCTGTCCGGAATTACTTTTGACTCTTCAGAAGCGAATGACTCTGGATTTTCGTCACAGAGTGGAGTTCCCGGTCTATCGTCTAGATCGTCTGTTGTTGGACTTTCTACGGAAGAATCATGAACGGTATTGTCAACTGAAATGGAGTTTCGGGAAATTCTTGCTGGAATGGTGGTTGAAAGGGTCTCCTGATGAGCAGAGTCAGCACTTGCCCGTCTTCGCTGGTCATCGGAGGTTTTCTTACGTGGATCAGTGGGGCCTAGGAAATTCATGCCAATATTATACAAGACTGCATGGAAAAGCATAGAAACGTAATAGATATTAGACATTAAGACTAAATGTCTTACCATTTGACGAATGATAAACTTGTGGTGCAATTCGAGTGATAGATTCAGCGATGGGAATTCTGCTTCCAGTACCAGAATCAGGTGAAACTTTACGGACGGCTTCATGTTTTGGTTCAGGTGATGTACTTGACACTCCATCAACAGTTATAATCACATTTTTGGGCTTGCTCCAGACTATTGGCTTTCGGTTTACGAGACTTGCTCCTGAATCGTTCACAAGGACCTCTGGATCCTCTGGAGTACTTTGCGAATTGCTGCTTCCACTGCTTTCATGGCTAAGTGGAATATCTGGAGTGTCCTTTTCAGGGCAGATCACATCAGAAGATGACGTAACAATTGCAGAATCGGTTTCGTGGCAATTGAGATCAATTTTGCTGGAGCTTGATTTACTCGACTTCTCATTTTTCCTCTCCACTTCTTCATCTTGGTTGGGACTCACAGGGCTCATTCTCGTGTCACTTCTGCTCCGTCGACTGGAATTATGAGACCGACTACTTTTATACCCGCTTTGATTTTCTACGTTCTCATCGACAGTTCGACCCAGAGTCTCCGATGAAGCCAATTCTGCGTATTTACTCGTCGAGTCTTCTAAATCCGCATCTCTCCTTCTACAATAAATTAACTCGTTAGAACTTTGATGTATTGGTTAAGTTACCTCCAAAATAAGCGTATAGCTTTACCTGTGACTTTTTCGCTCCAACGACACATCGTCCACTGCCTTCCGACTGGATTTTTTAGCAGATGAATTTGTTTCCCTGCTGGAAATACTTGTTGGAGACAAAGATCCAATTCCGCGAGGAGAAGAAACATTGCTATCAATGTCATTCGGAAGACTTTTGAGTCTGTCAATGAACATTTTAGTGCAGACACTGGATGCGAAGTCCACGTGTAGATGTTTTCTGTTAATAACCCAGCTCCGAAGTTCACGACTCGCTGTTTGAGCTGATGAGATCTGTCAAAATTCAAGTAACGTCGGTTATTTTTAATAAGTACAGTAAAAAAAAGTTTCAAGATTTGGCGGTCTTGGATATGAACTCACCGATTCGAATTGAACCAACGCAAGAATTCGCGAAGGGTCCATAATCACTTGTTTTATAGCACCATATTGACGGCAATAACTATCGACTTGCTTTTCAGTCACGTTAGCTGTACCATCGAGGAGAAGGGAACTACTTGGAGGCTGTAAAAAATGAGATCGGTGTTCAGTTTTGTGCCACAACTTTGTGTGTTAAGTGGACTATCTCATGCAATTTGAATTTGAGAGTGGCACATGCAGTTTATCGTTTGTCATATAGGCGCTTGGTGGCTTTCTTGAATTAGTGATGGATTCTGGACGATGCAATCTGCAATGCAAATTGGAGAATTGCCACAAAACGGCAAGAAATCACGACTGCGCATACACTTTTGTCCCCAGAAGAAAAACGCGCTGCAGTGAAGTTAGCTGAGAAAAATATGTCATTGATCTGCGCCAAACCGAACTGCTCTGTTGGTCATAATCCACGTAAAAGGAAATACTATGGTAAATTTCATTTAGATGAAGAAAATATTGTACCTCTTGAATCGAAGAAACTTAAAGCGTAATTGTAATTGTAGTTGCAGGTTAATATTACAGTTGTATAATTCAATTCAATTGTCTTTTATGAAGTTCTTCTAACTTCGTTGGTAAAACATTTATACATGTTACCTCTTTACTTGTAATTAATTGCTTGCTTACCGTTTTATAAAAGGAGATCCGAGCTTCTCGGGATTTGAACACATAACGGCCCCATTGAGCTAATAGTATTAAAAAGAATTTCATTAACAAAAACCGAGAACCGCCATTTCATTTAAACTGAGTACTAACCTCGAATAGCGCTGGCGATATCCACGAACTCACAAACAGCATGAGTATTCGCACCAATTCTTCGAATATCCTGAATTACATTACAGCAAATGCTTAAAATTGTATTCTATTTCAAAAGTTAGTGTATTCAACTTACCACAATATCACCGTACTGCTCAAAAGCTTGCCTCAATTCCTGACTTGTGACAGTTGATTCCAACCCATTAATCAAAACCGATCTTGTTGGATACGGAACACTGGCCAGGTCATCTTCGGTCAACCTGCAAACAAGCATAAAGCAAATTATTAAATACCAGTTCGACACCAACTCGTTCTTGTTCATCTCGGTTCGTACCGATTCTCGTCGTCTGCTCCGACTACTTCCTCTCCTCCGCCATTCATTCGATTACTACAATCCAAGTAAGGTGACACCTGGATTTTGCACCCGAAGAATTGCTTATCTTGAGAATGCGTAACAGCTCTTGCAGCCTGGTCTGCGGATTTGAAGACGACGATGGCGTATCTTCCTTGACCACATCCACTGATGCGAACGGATGACACTTTGCCGTGTTTTTTGTACTCATGAAACAGACCATCTTTTAACGATGTGTCAGTTGATCTGGAAGGTAGGTTTCTAATTCGAATAGCGCAGGCGTGGTCTATACTACTTGGAGGACGACGATGTGACGATGAGGAATGATGATGATGGCCACTGCCGCTATTCACGCTTCGACTGTGAAAAATATCAACCAAAAATAGAAGTTAACGCTGAAGTTACGTTTTACAAATTTTGCAACTACAAAATTAGATTTCAGTCATAATGAGAGCTAAAAGACACCAAACTACTAGAAATAAGAAATACGAAAAATAAAGCGAAAGCATTCCCATTCCTTGTATATAGTACATGATTTCTGGTTCATGGCAATTTACATGCTCACAAATTACAAGAGTTTAGGATACAGCCACAGCATCAGAGCCTAGGATGCTTCAAGACACTCGCTCAAATAAGTAATAAGTTCCTTTATTTTATTTACTCTGTCGTTTACAATTCCGAATCTCATTCTCATTGTGTGTGGTTGGTCGCTGGAAGAAATCGATAATTCCTTCCGAGTTTGAAGCCAAGGTAGATGCCTTTAATTTATTCTTTTTCAATCTAGCTCCAACCTCAATTTCTTTCTAATTTTATTCTGTTCGAATTGCTTTCCTTTCCTCCTAGTAGAGCATGCTCTCTCATGAAGTGCCGCATTTTCGCATTGAATTTGCTTTGAAACATTATAGGAATCACGAGTAAACATTATTCATCTAAAATAGGTCTGCTTGTCAACTTGTTTGTTTAGTGTGTTATCTGTTACAGGAAGAAAGAGACATTCGAGTGTTTTTAATTTGACCGAAGTTCGGCCTTCGGCACGTGCTCGCGGAATTAGAGCAACATCCATCATGAAGCATGAGTTCTCGAGTCTCGAGTATGAGCCGTCCCCAAATTGCATAACCTACATCTAAATATAGCCATTTTACCAACTTTGTTTTAATTAGCATACAATTCAGCCATTCAACGCCTCGATTCGAGTGTAGCTACAGCCTTACTTATTGAATTCATATCTCACTGCATGGAATTTGTTGACAACTATACTGCAAAGCCAGCGCCAGCAAGTCTGCAGATTCCGACAAAATTGAGATTTATGAGAATACAAATCAAATTACATTTCACACATCGGCATGGTTCGCTTCGCGGGTCGCGGAGCGATGGTATTGTTAGAGCCGTTCACACCTTTCAGGTATAATCTGTTAAAGAGTTGGTTGAACAACCTTATACAATAGTGGCATCCAGAAAGGATATCTGCATACAAAGTAAGTTGTACAGACTTCATAGGCTTCATTCCACCAATTCAGTTGGTAGCCAAAAACGTACTGTTTACTCGATGTCAGGCGCTCAGTGGCTCAGTCCAAGGTTTTGGCTGGGCTTGGCCCAGCCAAAATACAAAATATTTACTACCTAACTTTCTGTAGCACGTTCCTACGGAGTGCAGCATCGAATGCAGCGTCAACTGAATGTTCTACTTGTTAAAAGACAAGTTTGCTACTCGCTTGCGTACGCGTTCTGAATATCTTAACACTATGTATGCGGCATAAAGCAATTAATGTGTGGGTATTCGCCGTGCTGTGGATAATACGATTATTATTAAGTTCATCGGCCTCTACTGCAAAACTGTTGAGCAGAATTTCAATAATTGTGATAGATACAAAAACCTGAAGCGTGTATAAAGTGAAAGTGAGGGCAATATGTTCAGTGCGACGCGATTGCATAATTTTCGTATTTACAATAATAATAATCGATCGTATGCGTAATGCGAAGCAAGGTGATCTATATACGGAAAAGGCAGCAAACGCAGACGCGAAAGCAAAAACACTATTGGAATTTCTACATGCACGCTTCAAATGCAAATGCCAACAAGAACATGCGTAGTATACTAAATGCTGAAACAAGCGAAAAGTAAAGCGGTCTAAAGATTAAGTGATGTGAAGGAAGCAATTATCTAAGAAAGAATTATGTCCAACGTGTGTTGATGAGCCAAGCGTAAGTCAGATTAAGTCAACGTCAAAACTAATTCCAAAGATCATGCAAGGTTGTAGAAGTAGAAACACGAGAAGAGGTCGAGAAGAACGGTGAAAGAATCGAGAAGGACTACGCAACTCGTTCTACGAATTTGAGAGGATAAGGAGTATCGGATTATTAAGGATGACGGCATAAATTCTAAGGACTACAGGACTTAAAGTTCAAGAAAACAAATAAATTATTCACAAAACGTTTAAGTCGGAAGCATACCTGGGGGAATAGGACTTTGTTGAAGAAGGTGAACGAGATGGAGAGTGAGGAGCTGTAACAACTTTCCGATGAGGAGAGGACGAAGATGAACTTGAGGAAGATCGGCTGGCCGCAGGAGACGATCTCGAACTGTGATGTCTGGACGAGTCGGCTGGACGACTTACCAGCTGGGATCGACTGTACCTGTTTGAGTTTAGTAATTACGTCAAGTCGCATTAGATGTCGAGTCACATTATTTGCCCCATTTAATTAGTATTCTTGCACTGTTTCAGGCACTCAGAGCTAGCCTTTAAGTTACAGTGAGTAAATTAAAGCCCCCAATTTCCCAACATGACAAAGACTCAAAGTCACCAATTAGCAAATGAGTGCATTTAGACGTGGACAAACACGTTTGACAAATTAGCTATTATAATCCCACTTAGTTATGTTTGTGAGCCTACTTTCTTCGCAATATTTTCATGTCGTGTCACATGCTAATATGAAAGTGAAAGGTCATCTAATGTATTTATCCCGTGCGAAATTGTTGTAATTTATACAACTCAGTATGCTTGGTGGATGTAATGATCCTAATCCTAAATTATGTCCAATTTCAAGTGCTTACCTGTGGCGGGAGTACGAATTTCGATGGAATCTACCACTACTGTTACTAGCAATTGAACCACCTCTTGAAAAATGTCCCATTGCACTACGTCGAGCAGGAGATCTTGAATGTGCGGAACTGGCACTCGTGGAAACACTGGAACGAGATCCAGACCTGGACCGAGATCCAGCACTACTTCCTCGATCTGAGCTTCCTGATTCACTCACCGACCTGGAATTGATACCCAGATATTTATGCATCATTCAGAGGATTAGCTTCTGCGCAGGAGCTTAGTGATTCAACATTTGTACAAGAGATTAGACAAATCTATTAACCTTGATTTGTGTCGAGGCATGTGGCGAGATGAAACGGACCCTCCGGGTGACTCAGGGCATCGAGGAACCTTGTTACCGGTTTCACTGGAAGAATTATGCGAGACTGGTGATGGACCCGAACTCCGGTCTTCTCCCTCAGGTGGAGCAAACCGATTTTCATTTTGGTAATTCCAATTGTTTGACATTCGATTAAAATTTCTATTGAGGAAAAAGTGTATTATTATTTCAAATTTCAAACTGACAGTATTCCACGTTTCTCCAGGTTTAGGATAGATTTAAATGCTTACCTATCCGCTTGGAATTGATGCCGATTATGATAAGAAGTTCTATGATCACGTCTACCACGTGGGTGGAAGGGACCGTCACTTCTGCCACGGTTGAAATTCTTCGGTTGTTGTTCATAAAAATGACTAGAATCTTCCGATTGCCTGGAATCAAATCAAGCAACGAATTATTGTAATTGCCAAATCCTTAAATCATTTTCCACCCGCGTAAGCCTCAGAAACCACTTGAATTGAATTTCGACGAAGGTTGAGCAAAACAACTTCTGTACGTGTTGTGGGGACCGTGAGCTGTCCAGCTGTCGTTGCATCGAGTACGCTTGAATTTAATTGATCAACGTCTATTGCTTAAGCCATCGGAAAATCAGTTCATTTTTCACCGAGACACTTCATTTCACTAATCAAGTAATCTTATCGAAGCAAGATATATGGCATTCGCATCTAGATTAACACACGAACACACTTCAATTAATTGATGACGGACAAAGAAGTCACAATTCAGCATTAAGTTCGCAAATCATCTTCAACAGCTGCTCACTGCCCAGTATGCAGTGGTCCAGCTCGAGGAATCCAAATTGAAATTCATGAAGCCATTACTGCACTGGCACTGCATTTGCTTCAATGACAATTTCTTGCATCCACGTAACTTTACATATACGTAATAGGAAGTTGTAATTTCGCGATTCCTAGAAGCCAAACCTACCTTCGTCCAATTCATCCTTGTGGTTGTGCTTTTGTGCAGAAACCTAGTTTCTAGCTTCTGAACAATTGCATTTTTATGTTTTACTCGTTTGAGCCAAGCTAGGAAAGGTTCTCCTTATGAGTTGCTTCAAAATCATGCGCCATGTTGCATCGAATATTATTGGTGCTGATCTTGGGCGTCCAACTTCACTTGTTTCACGTTCCAGTATGACTTCACAATTCACTGAACTGAATTTATGGCACAGAAGACACAGGCACAGCATCACGAACACGACATTCATTTCGCATTTAGCAATCCAGACCCAGACGATTATGAATACCAGCAGTCACAGAGTAATTAAATTCACACTTTGGCGCAGAAGGGCCAACTCACACGTAAAACCATACAGCAGGTGCAAGATTTAGTAGTCGTGCTATTTACCATTACATTCAAGTGTGTTTCTGTTTTCCTATTCCAAATACTTGCTCTCGCACTTCGACCTCGGTCAAGTGAAACTAAACATAAAATTGTGCTTACCCATGCTGTACAGGAAACCTTTGGTGTCGGTAGGGAGCTCCTATGCTATTATTGCCGCTAGTCGCAGACACGGGTCCATTACTGGTACCGCCGCTCCCATTCATGTTAATATTTGAAGCTGATCCATGTCCGGTCGCATTCGTTGTCGAAGTCGAAGACGTTGATTGGGAATTGACCCGGTCAGATCCAAGAGGAGCAGCAGTATTGTTAGCGTCGCCCGTCGGACCACCAATTGGCGATGAGTTTTCATGTTCAGCGGCAGCTGGAGCGTCACGTGGAGGTACTGAGTTTGGTTCATAGTATTTAATGTGTAGAGACTGTCCGCCTAGACTGTAGGCTCCACGCAACGCCTTTGCGGCGGATCGAATGTCAATGAAACTAACTGTCGCATTTTTTCCACGTGCACCGGAACTGCTACCACTGTTATTGTTCAAAGCATTGGAGGGTGTACCGCTGGAACTGTCTTCTGGAGAAACTAACTTAACACTTTGAACACGTCCTTGTCTGCAAATAAAAAAAACAGCATATTAGTAATTGGCAATCGGAGTCGTAATTTTGATCTGGAATGCTTAAACTGGAGACTACTCTTAACAATACTCATCATCATCTTCAGCGTAATTTTGTTTCTCATCAGGGATTCAGTCATTCATTCATTATCTTGTGTTATTCGTGTATGTAGTTTCATAGCACGTCATATTTGCCATTCGAGTGAGAGAACTCACACGGTACGATAACGTTAGACCACATTTTGCAAAATGATAAGCTAAGGCTATTGTATTCACAAGAAAACATGCAAATAAACATAGACTGCAAAGGAAAATTGTACCGGTAGAATCTCTGTTTTGGTTGAGCTGTACGGTTTACTTGGTTACGCGAATGCTGAGGAGGAGGTGACATGAGTCTCGAAGTCGGGCTGCCACTATTGTCATTGCGATTATCGGCATCAGGGAACACAGGCACAGGATGGTAATAATTGTGCCTCCTTCGATCACGCGCGTTCCCAGTACGAAACCCCTGCCGAGCATTGCGCGGAAGTCGAAAATTTCGCGAATGCGGTCTTGGACTTGGTTCCGGTGGCACTAGAAATACATCATCGTCGTTCACGTTGATTGTGCGACCGATGTACTGATTACTGTTACTTGTGTCCTCCGGACTATGTGCGAGATGGGTTTCTTTACTGCTACTGAGGTGGTAATCCGAATCGTACGCATAATTTCTTTGATTGTCAGAATGCTCGTGCTCTTGTGGCTGAGAATGCGTCGGCACGAGTGTGGCGGCAACAGCAGCTGCGATGAACTTCCGACTTTCAACTGTCAGCAATTGGACCCGCTCTTCTTGGTAGAAGCGAGTATCTGGCTTTAATCTGGGGTCTAGAATTTCTGAACTAGATTCTTTGAAATCACAGACGAATGTCACACGTTGCCGCTGCTGTGTCACCGACTCATCACTGACTGGACTACCGCAAATGCGGCTGAAGTCGAACTCGGTTCCACTTCCTCGCTCATTTCGATCTCTTTCTCGCTGCAGCGGCTGCTCCATTGTTATTGCGGATTGAACAAATGTAGTGTGTGTTTGATGTAGTGTAAATTAATACCATTTGGGCCAGAGTAAACATGTCACTCAACTAACGCGTGCAATAGTCCTCGTACTAGTTGAAACAACTGAATTGTGAATCTATGCTCAACGCACCGGATACGCAACAAGATGACGAGGACTTACGTAAACAATACTTTACATGCGAAATTATAAAACTACAACACTAAATATGTCTATGTCTAGCAGGATCTTGAACTAAATTCGCTCTAAAAGCATTTTTATCACAAATTACAACGCAGAGCTTGGACAACGCAATGGCACGGGCGACACAACAACAGGTTTCTGCTCTACTAAAATAGCAATGTGAAATTACAAAACTGACGTGTCCAACTCCTAAATAGCCAAAATATTCCAGCATGCGACTAATAGTCGTTCAATTCTCTTGATAATATTGATGGGCATAGTTCGAAATTTACTTTAGGTCTCTTGCGAGTTGCGTGGTGAGTTCAGTTCATACTTCCAGTATTACTCTACTCAAGTATACGCACACGTTGTTGGCCGCGTTGCTAATGCATTTGTCAATACACACGTCCTGGAAATAATCAATAAGTGACACAGCCGGGTCGGACAGGACAGCGCACACAGCAACCTTGCGCTCTTCTATCTAATGTGTGATGGGCAATAGCCTAACGAACTTCCAGTACACAAAAACACAAAACCACTGTCCAGTGGAGGACTGTGTGAGTTAACTGTGAGTCACGATATTAAACACCACCACAGTGCACGTACGCAGTTAAAATATAATGGTCTAATGTGATACGATGGTCATGCCAGTAACAGTCGCTGGAGAATAAACTCGAGCACAGCGTAGCACAACACAATAGATATGAAATGGAAATGATTGGATCCAAATCCAAATTAAAGTGAGTACTGCACGGCAGGCAGGCGCAAACCGCATGAAATGTGGACCTGATAAAAGTTTAACACGCTCGAAACAATACACTTAACTTAGATTGTCAGTGTATTGAATATTTGGTTATTATGAGGCCATGAGCAGGGAACTGGCGTTAACTAACTACGCTACGAATAGAAAACGCGGTACGATGAAGATCAACAAGGCACGATCGAGTTACATTAGTTAAGACTTGTCTTTGTCTCCTAGCACAGCACTAGCACATTAGTAGGTTGTAAGCATTATGAAATTCAACATTCAATTCGTATACTCGTCACAAATATTCCTGCGTACTGCCTTTGTTTGATTTGTCGTCTTGAGTTTGCATTATTAAATGCGAGGTTGGCAAAATAAGTTCACTTTCTTGAAGTGCCACCCAAAGGCAGATACCTTTGGGAGCACAAGTACGAGGCACTGCATTATTTACAGGATCTGCAAACCTCAAAGGAGGAAAATCGTGGAAAAAATGGCGTATGTATTTTATAAGTTGTAAATTATTCAGGAATTGATTGATCGCCTCTTCTAGTCAAACGATACCACGCCACAATCACCAAGCACAGTGTTCACGTTTGCCGTATTGAAAAGTGAAACTGAGGCTGTCAAAATGGTCGAGCGCCTTGCCTTGGCTGGTAAAAATATTCTGAATATTTGTCAATTCTGAGTAACTCGAGGACGACTGTTTGCTGACGGCTGGCGACGGAATTTTAATCCAATGTTAAATCCTGCTGAACTGGACGAGGTCAGAAGGACTTCCGCCTTGCGCATCGTGTGCACTGTACACCGAATAGCCAAGCAACAACTACAACAATTACGTAGAAATTGCAAAGTTCACCTTTTAGATCAGCGAAACGCACAATAACGAGAAATTTTTAGAATCCCGTTTATTCCGTGGCGTGATGCGAGTATGCGAAATGCGATGCGAGACGCACAAGGCTGGAAATACGCCATGCCATTGCAAACCGTCCCATTCTGTCACAGTTCATGTCGCTAATCTCTGGCGCTTATCATTTACGATAGTAGCGAGTAGTTTGCAGAATATTCCCTGCAAATAGAAACAGCGATCACGACTTCGCGCCTGAGAATACGTGGTTTTGGGAACAAGCAGTCGGTCGCCAATTGCAAAGCTTACCCAGATAGATAAGCTGGTTATCACCTTCTGACTGACGAGGCAAAGAGTATCGAGAGTGAAAACTCCAGCTCCAATTTTTAATATTAACCTACGTGACGACAGAACACGTGAGAACAAGTAGCTAACAGCAATGTATGATGCGTCGGACGAAGGAGAGGGAAAGATAAGAAGCAGCGAGAAGAGATAAATGGAATATTTGACAACGCATCCCAATTATTGCGTTCCATGTAATATTGCATATGCATGAACATGTGCAATTTGCCATCTGCGAGAACAAACCGCCGAGATTATTATTATTGCGCGAATGGCACAGGTGTGAGTCGAAATTGCGAATGTGAAATCAGAAGGATCGACGTCCACGTGGAATCATCGATGAGACACCTCATGGCTTGACATCGGCTTTCGACTATGATTGGATGCGATTACTCCAGCGCTGACACATGTCATATGCTCATTTAAATAAGGCCAATCTGAGCTCCCGGTCATTGAAAGGCTTTAAAGTATGAGTCAAATTACGCCAGACTGACGACTGAGGCTGTGCAAATGCAAATATAATTAACATGCTTGACATTTTGAGATCATAAACCACAGCGCATAAATGGTAAATTCCGCAATGCCGTAATTCACAATTAAGTTGCTCCAAAATGCTGCAGTAGCTTTAAAATACTTTAAAATACACGAGTAGACCGAGTTGCAGAGTCCCGCACCTTAAATGCAGTGTAAACGCCCACGCGCCTTTTCTTCCCGCATCGCTCGTCGCTACCGCTGCCACTGCTGTACGTTGCCAAGTAATTTCCTAGACTTCCAATATCTCGTCTCTACTTTCTTTTCCAATTTAATTTCATCCGGAAGCCGTACAAGAACCACATGAACGAGCTGCTCTCACAGCGAGCGAGCACCGTAAGTGCACGCGTACGGCGTACGTGTGCTTTCTCCATAATAAATTCCAGCTTTTGTAATAAAATTGATAGCAGAGGAGAAAGTGTGTACATCATAGTCACGGCCACAACGAGAACCATGGCAAAGGCACAGTCGCGCAGAGGACGAACATTCGAGCTCGTGTATTATTTGTGGCGTAGTCGAGTCGACGAAAGAGAAAACCCGGATTGGAGTAAATGGGCGACTTTCCAAAGCTGTTGGTAATGTAGGAAACGCAAGCAGGGGGCAGGCATCACGGAAAATATGCTGCATGGAGAAAAGCAGGCGCTCACTCGAGCAACGGCACTTCAAACCACGCATGCATGCGAGTGCCGTTCCTGGTTCTGGGCTCTTTCTTCCAGCACGACTTGACTAACAATGTCTTCTAGTCCAATAATAACAGTAAAACTTTCAGGAGAAAATAGAACATCCGAACGCTGGGCTGCATTGTGCGGGAGAAGAAGGAAGCGGAATAATGATACTCTTGCAGAGAACGAGCCAGGCCTTGTGACTGGCTCGGCTACGGCACATGGAATGCTACAGAAAGTTATCAGGCTCGCGTCCTATACTTTAGAGCCAAAATTTGGAAAAGCCTGGCCTAGCCCGCATGGCTAGGTAAAAATACAAAGCAGACTGAATACAATTTTGGCTAGGTAAGGCACAGGAAAGGAACCACGCAGAGTTGGAGTTTGTCTTCACGTGTGGCTCCATTCTCAATTCTCGTTCTCTCCAAGTCGTAGTCGTATTTCATGCTAGCAGCGCTTCTATTGCATTCTGTCAGGGGAAATTGTATAAAAACCTAGGATCCTAGCTCTTACTCTCTGCCGTGTTGCAAAAAAAGAAACCATTTTCAAACTAATGCCATACGAAATGAGAAACTGCGCCGTAGTTTTTCTCCACACGAGCAGCGTGCAGGACTGTGCACGCTTTCTTACGTAATTTTTCATGGAGATTCCACATCAGAGCTTAACCCTTTCGTAGCCTGCACTACGGGGCTCTCCGCTCTGCAGTGTTCTGCTCTGATGGAAACCTCTCGCAGCATTGCAGGCAGACGAGCCAGCAAAGAGAAGAGCACAGAAAAACAAAGCTTAAATTACATAACTACCAAATTCGAATAAAAATACCAGTCCACAGTCTGCAGTAGAACCTACTGTATAAATGCGGTATCAGTGGGTGGAACCTGGGACGCGAATAATATATAGCATGCCAGACCGAAGTCAGGTACTACACGTCGTAGTCGCGTCGTCGTACATTTTGTTCATCTACTTTTTCTGTTCAATCCACGCCACAGCTAAGGCCTTTGGTATTTCGTTTTCGCCGTTTCACATTTTGTAATCTAACTTGCCATGCATGGTGCAGGTTTAGCTTTGGAATTGTCCGTGGTATTCTCGTGCAATGAAACAAATATTTCTTTATAGCACGTTGGGGAAAGCGTGCTATATGCAGAATGTGTTATGTGACATGAGAGAGTCTCGATCGTCTCTATAATCTATTGACACCCATTCAGCCAAGAGTACTAGCGACAAGCTCTCATGAATACGAGTACGAGGATCGTGACTAGTCGTATTATAATTACAGAATCGCTCGAGACTTCGCCGAGCCGAGAAATATTTTATTCTGCGAACAATCTTCTGAACATATGGAGCGCACACGTACGCGGTCGCTCTGTCACTGCTGCCGGTGCTCTGACTATAATCTAGGACTTGGAACTGACTAGTACATTTTCCATTCCAGCCTTAGTATTCAAACTGGAGTCATGACATTGCATATGTGTACGTGATCAACGCAGTGACGACTAAAAAACAGCGGCCGCAGCAGTGCTCAACTGGTCCGAAGTTGCAGACAACAACGCAGAGCAAATCGAAACGTGCGCGTGCTGGAGTCGGGTCGAGATGGAATTTCCGGGCAAAATACGAGGCTTATGCTGATAATGGAAAAACAAGTGTCGGAAACCTGCTCAAACACAATGTCGATGGATTTCACAATATTACGAAATGTGCTTCGTCCAAGAGCACTTGCGAAACGAGGCTGGAACGGGATATTACAAAATTATCATCGAAATATATCGACAGAGCAGGCACGGACACAGTCAAAGCTTTGAATTCGGAGTCCTGTTAAGAGCTTACAGAGCACATTTTAAAATATGAGGGTACCACACTTCCAGCACTGCATTCTCTTGTTTTCCGAGAATCCAATTTAAAAAGAACCACTTAAATATTAAAATTATCTTAAACCCATGCAGCTGGTGTATGGTATAAGATTTTATGTAGCCAGAGCACGGTTCAATTAGTTCAACAGTTCAAGCAGTCGCGATGGCGTGGTCAGTTCAAAGTACAAAAGGAAATCTAAGATTACGAGACCAATGGTCGTTGTCGCTTGAAATGCAGTACACTTATTTATAACGTTTCTTATCAATTCAAATATACCAAAATACTCGAAAACAAAATATAAGATCCTGGAATCCTGGTAGTGCTTGGTCTGGAAATAAGCGAATGACGCAATTCTGTGCAATTTGATCCGCGTAAAGTGTACTCAGTAGATTGACCGTATTTTGCTGGAAGCTGCAATCTCACCCCAGAAATAGAAACCAGGTTCGACGATAAACGATGATAATTATATTAAATTACAACATATGCAATTTGTCTTGGTAAAATATGGCTTGACTGCCTGCCTGCTCGTGTTCGCGTTCTTCACCCAGCGCCCATAACCATTATAGGAAATCGTTGAGCATGTTCCTTAATGGAACTCGTACACGGACACAAATTGTACACAGGGCACGGCACGGATTTCAGGTTCTGACTGGTACATTGAGGAACGTAACACTAATGTGTACGATGAAATCAATAAACCAGGCCCGTGCCGTGTCGGCGGCTCAGTGCGAAAGCTCTCATTTACGTACAACACCAACAACAATGTACTTTGCACACATTTTAATATTTATTACGGGGCTCGGTCGGTTGTCGGCTCTGTTCCTATTCCCATTCTAGAACAACATAAACATAATTTGACAACACCTTCCACCATTCTTCTGTTATCTGCTTCCTCTTCACAAGGCCCTGTTACTATTCTTGTAGTAAATTATTCCAAAAACAGAAGATTCCCATCACAAGAATAACATATTTTACTATCGGATATGCGGTGTCTGCCGTGCTCATCGGAGCATTCAGCCAGAAACTTCACAAATACACAAAAATAAGCCTCGTTAACAAGTACAAATATGGCATAGAATTCAAATGCCATCCATCCATTCACTGCCTCCTACAAACTACTGTACAATTATTTTTTCCAAGAAACGTACACCGAGAATACCAAACCATACCTGGCCTGATGTTATTATTGTAATTGCAGGAACCTGTACACCGGAGGGCCGCCAGCTAGAGCGAGACTACAACTACCAACTACTGCTTTGCTTCATGCTGCTGGAAGCCATTCCATTAACCATTATCCTGCCTTTCTCGAATTGGATGAATATTTTTGTGTTTGTTCAATTTTTTCATATTCCTTCCATTGTTAGCATCTTCGTGCCCGTGCGTACAACTCGAGGCTCAGTCCCAGTGCCGGTACCATCGCCCGCTTCGCATCCGACCATGTTTGTTGTTCAAAACACCAGCAGAATTGCGAGCTAGTTATGCCTATTTTGTTTTCATATTACTTCTCCGCGTACCGCGTTCTTTTACGTGTATATTTATAATTTTGAGTCTTGTTTAGATGTAAGTACGTTTACGGCGAGTTTAACCCTTTTATTTGTGTTCGCGTACACGACTACGACGACGAGCGAGGTTACATTTTACCTTTGGACATACATACTCAGCCATCGTATCATCAGGGACGAGAAGCAGGAGCAATAATAATGATATAATGGATCCCGAAAGCCAAAAAAGCCCAACTAACCAAAAAGTGCGAGAGAAGAGAACACGAAGGAATTTCTCTCAAGTAGAGATTCTACGCTTCTCTGCTCTGCTCGCTCACGGCTCACATCCGTTGCCATGCACCATGCCTCTTAATTCCATCGGGCCGAGTACGTGAGCGCGAGTGCTGTGTGTACAATAACATTACATTTGCTAAAGTAAACTAACTACTGTGAGAACATCACGTCTCACGTATAAACTCCGTCGTACACTCGTACATTGCTGGCAGTGGTGGTATGTGGTATAAGCGCTATATTATGTATCACATATTACATCTCTCTTTACTCTTGGCTGTTTAGTTTGTTGTTCATTCCCATGTTCTTCTCTCTCCTCTTGCTGGCTTGCTCTTTGTCCTTTACTTCATACACGTACTGCTGCAAACTACCAAACCATTTCGATCCTACCTCCCCTCGACTCGGCGGAGAGTGCTTGAGTCCAATTCCACATCTCACCACTACGCAGACTGTACAATGTGAGTACAGCGCACCATTGTTCTGCACAATATTGCCAAATTTCCATCAACATCAACGTCAACACGAGATTTCTCATTTGAAATCCGTAAGACCAAGAGAGCAGGATCTGAGATGAGGGAACACGAACGAACGGACGCACAAACAACCCGCAATCCTTTCGCGCGGCTGCAGCTCACGGGAAGACAAGTCTTCAGATCCGAGCACGCGTTGAGCTAAATACTGAATTCCACAGATAACCTTTGAACTTTCGCCGTTTGTTTCCGTATAACCAATAGCAGAGATAAAGAGAGCTGCTAAGCTTTGGCATCGTGGATTTTTACAAATAATGAAGCCAAAGTTGAATGCGGGTGCCCATGTTTTGGTTTTCCACACGAAAATGTTCAATTTCAGCCTTCTGATAAACAAAAATACGATTTTAAGGCCAACATTCCCTCTCAACAACAATGCGCTGCAGTTAACCTTTAAACACGCGAAACGAAACACAAAATATCACATCTGCAGTTTTCAGAGTAAATAGCAGTAGCAAGAGCATTGAATACCATTTGAGGGCAACAAACAGTATCTCAGCGGAGCACGAACACGATGTAAAACCATTATAATGCGCTGCATTGTAGTACTTTGGGCTTTTCATGACGAGCTAGATCGGCAGATCCATTTGCTTTACGTTGGCTTGCTGTTACTTTTGCCTTTGCCTCGGCCCGTACATTTCAAAAAATCATTAAACCAGTTAAAGTTGGATGGAAAAAGTAGAGTTCTTTGCCTATACACATGAAAAGCTCGTTCCTTTGCTATAATAACCAAGTTTTGTAAATTACAGCTTCAAAGAGCCTCTTTGGTACGTAGCACAAGAGAACGTAGCACTGAAGTATAGCCGTAAAGTAAAGTAAAATACTGCAGTATTGAAGCACAGGTTTGACTGGCTGTACGGCGCAGAGATCTCGTTTCTATTCAATTTCATCTGCATCATCATCATCCCCAATTCCATTCAATTCTCTCTGCAACAGCGTCTACGCTTCACTCTACGTGGTTCTCGTCTCGTCGCCGTACCTCCTCTCTTCGTTTTTCTATTTTTTATTATCATTTTGAATTCTCTCTGCCCTTTTTATATTATTCAACAGGGTGTGCATGCACAAGAGCAGAGAACACGACAGAGATAGGGAGGAACGGAACTACGAACGAGTTAGAAGGCTCAGACCCGCGTCGTGGCACAGCACAGCCTGAGTCAAATAATCTCTCTCTTCCATTCACGTAACATTTACAAAAGAGACTTCCACGAATTCTTCTCAACACCACAGCAGCAAATCAGCAGTGAAGAGTAGAGTTTCGAGCTTACGCGTCGCAAAAGGAATCCGAAAAAGATACCACGAACGAATTCTCTTCTCTGAACAGAACTTCAGAAGAGTTAAATTTAATAGCTTCAGCTTTTGTCGAAAGATGAATGCGTACGACTATGACAACGACGTAGTAGAGCACTGCGCGCCTCACCCGACGCGCAAGTGTTCTCTTCTTGCAATTTTAGATGAGAAAATGACTGACTATAGCAGTACGGCAGAGGATTCGAGACAGGAGAACACAAAAGAAGCATTTGCTTGCTTGTAGGAGCTGCTGCAATGATAAAGCAACGTCGTAAGACAAAAACAAAATAAAAGGATGAACAATTCAGCCAACAGACTCTTAAAGCGACAACAGCAACAGCCAAACAAAACGGAAGAAAGGGACTGGCGAAAATTGTGAGAATACGAACCGGGAACTCGGAAGAGATGGTCGATGCGCAGTCAGACATAAAAGGCATAAAAATAAGAAATCGCATCACATCTCTGCCCTGCCTTGCTTCTTTTGTCGTCTGCGCGATTATACAAAGCTACGGAACGAAGCAGCACAGAAAATCCATACCCTTGCTTCAAGCGGCAACTCCCGTCTCTTATGTTTTATTCCAAGCCTTTATTTTTGTGTATTTTTCCAACAGTCGGAGAAAATCGTACCAAGTACCAGTTTGGAACAACAATGAAATGGAAGTCGTTTCTGGAAAATTCAGACGAGCGAGTTTCAGCCTAACTCACAAGAGAAACAAAATTCAACAAATGCTTCAGCTCGGTATTTTTATGAAACCTGGGCGTGCTACGTGCATTGCGACAGAGCCAAGATCACTAGCACAATGTTGGCGTCGTCTCCTAGTCCATGTCCAGGTCCTGTTGTAAACAAGCAGCCTGGACGGAATTCTTGCCCAACTAGATCAAAGGAAGATATGGCTTCCTAGTTTCATGTAGCAGTTGCTTGGTAGTCGCAGTAATGGCAAGGCAAGGCAAATGGTGCTCACTCATGACTTGTCGCACCTTGGCCAAGGCGAGCGCGAATGCACAGCACCGCGGCACGCAGTCGAGGACTTTGAGCAACCTGGTTGTTAGGAGAAGCAGAAAGCTATCGATTTTGTAAAAGTAGTAGCAGCAGGAGCACAAAAGGAATATTTTCGATTCGAATCTTTACTTTTCTCCAGCAGTTTTTCTCTTCACTTTATTCTACAAAGTCCACAATACACTTTGGCAAATTCTATTCCACCTGCTATGCCACGTATTTGCTTTGACTACGTGCTCAATATAATTTCTGCTGAATAGTTCTCTCTGGAATTTGAAAATACACACTTTTCCTCTCTCGCTTCTGGGAAAAATTACTTTTAATCGATCCTCGTAAACATGAATCAGAATTGCTTAATGAAATGCCATTTCTGCAATTACGGCGCCGCATTTTTAGGCCTTCCTATTCACACTCACTACGTAGCTTGGTAACATAATGGGAAAAATAATTTTAATTTTAGGCTCCACATATGACAAGTGTAAAAGTATGAAATATGAAGCCTGACGAAGCCCAGTCACAACATGCTCAATATTTATTTGCACCCGATTCAATTTATTTTCGGTTTCCTATTCGGGTTTTGCGGAATGATGAAAGAAATTGAATTGTGGGCTTTCATTCCGTCTCCAAGAAACGGTGAAATAAGTTCCGACTCCCAAGAAGCAATCCAGTCTCATCGCTCGCTCGCCTTGAGCCTTGCCGACTTGTAGTCTAGCTACCAATTCCTTTTGCGTAGTCCGTTCATCTAGTTCGCTTCTAGTCGACAGAACATTTTAATTAACCGGATCCGAGTTAGAATCCGAAACCGCATTGGAAATCGAATAGTAAATTAAATTTACAGCCCAGCTTTCATATCAAAAACTTCAAATCAAATTCACACCGAATGCACTGTCCAGGAATACGAGCCGTAATTACATTCAGCAAGACGTGAGCTATAAAATGTATTTTGCGATCCGCACAGGATTCAGTAATTTTTGCGTCGAAACTCTACATGTCTTTGTGCAAAGCCATCTTATGCACACACAACGCTTTCAAGCTCAAGCGAATCTCGTGTGCAATGAGAATGAGATTGCGAAGAAGCGATTATGCACGTATTTTTTCCTTAAAAGACCTTCAACTTGTTTACCTTGATTTAAAATTAACCACATGGAACGGAAAACGTAGCTTCAGAGCGACTCGCTCTATCTTGTCTGTGCTGGTGCTGAGTCATTTTTTTCGCCCGATCACTTCTCACTTTAATTAACCAATAACAATCTCCTGCAAAATGTGCAATGCACCAAGCGCGACGGGTTTATGTAACCTACCCGTCCAGGGACTGCGACATGATGTCGACGACGGCCAAAATCTAGAATCGCACAAGTTTTCACCGATGAATTTTTGCTTAGACATGGATGAAATTTGAAGATGAACTACAAGAAGTTAAGTCTATACCTCAACTAACATGACATGACGCGCCTGATTGCTGTTGTATTCATTCATTGTGACAGCCTCCTTGCCGAAATTTAGGTTTACGATCGACATCTGAAATGAGTTTTGTTTATAATTAACCGAATGACCAAATCTCCGAAGGCTGAGTGCTAAAGAACAATGCCGCCCTCGTCGCTCACTTGAAGTTAATATCACAGTTAAAATTTTACGACAGCTCGTGGCGCGGTGCGAAGCCTTGTACCCTAGTTCCACAAAGAAAGCGAATTCCGACAAGCGCGTGCAGAGGAACGAATCTTCACTCAAGCGCGAAATGCGAAAATATCATGCTCATGAGGAAAGTAATTAAATTATGCTGTTGCCATTCTTATTCCGGGCAGAGAAATTATTTTTAATTATGTAAAATTGTAAAGTGGCACTCCTGACGAGGGCGAATGACGAAATGAGAAACGTTGAAACGAAATGAGACAAGCCTCATTTAATTATTTCATTTTTACGATCCGAGCAAAATGCCATTTCATCGCTCTCCGGCTTGAAATAGTCGAAATTAAAATAGCGCTATTATGACTAATTTTTGGTCTACATTTCGGTGTCGGATTCTTTTGCATCTGCGAGCATAAACAAAAGATCCTTGAGTGAGAATGAGTCAGCCAGTCAGCCGAGCTCGTGAGCGGTGAGCAGTAAAGTAAGTGCAATAAAATTAAGAGAAGACCGTAAAAATAAGAAAATAGGATATATACTTATAAAATATCGATTCGCATGTGGCATTTATTCGATTAGATGATGATGGCTGTGCTCTACGTAAACGCGAATGCCGTGTTGTTTTCATTCAATTTTTAACACGCGTTAACCTTGACGAGGTTGCCGGCGTTTGATGATTTGCCGAATGACGGCCGTGTCATGTGTAGCGATATAATTTATTGGAAAACAGCACAAGCACCGTTCAATTTCTTCAAGGATAAAGATAGCTTTCGCGTTTTATCGATTTTCGGAATTGCAATGCGTCCAATTAAGATGTAACTTAAACTGCATCATTACAGCACGAACTTCATTTTATAATACCTCCGAGAATAAATCCAAATCCTGCGTGCAAAAAGCGGATTTGTTCGTTTCGCTCAGGTTGATGCGGAAGACGGAAACTGAAGACACAGACACGACTGATTAATTTCACGTCACGAACAAAAGCAAACAGAGAACGAGTTGATTGACTTTGACATGATTGAAAGCGTAGCGAAGCAGAAGAGCCTCGTTCAACGTTTCAACGGCCTACCGCATAATCTTATTTTCGCCTTTGCCCTTTTCTGCGCTAATGATGAAGGCTGGCAGCATGGAACTTAGCTGAAAATTAGAATTTTGCGATTCAATACCATTAAGGAAGTGTCAGGTTCAGATTTTTAGCAAATTGATTGTGATTACTAAATTTTACTCTGTGATATGGTGGCGACATTGCCGAGTTAACCGACTCCCATCATAACGGCCGTGACTTCAGCTAAACTTTTAATATTCGCGCAGTGCCATCCTATGCTTCGAATTATTCGCAGAACTCAAATTACGTTTGTTTTGCCACTGACCGCATCGCGCACCCAGAAACCTCAACGCAAGATTCGAAATTAATGTGGTTTACTTTGTCTAAAGCGACGACGACGACGATAAAGTCTTCCTCTCGGTGAAAATTATCAGAATAATTGTAGCATTAGCATTAGCAATTTAAATCAGCGTTTGCGAAAAGTACATCACATCGCATCAGGGCAAAGAATAAAGTTAGAGGCTTTCCACAAACCAACCCGCACTGCGCACTCGTGGCTTGGCTCGATCGGTCACATTTCGAGTTCAAGATCATATTTTCATATTTAATGCAAATTCTTGCAGTGTGTACTTATTTATTCGTCTGGAATTAAACATTAAGATTAAACTGAAGATCCAATTTTACATAAGAGTTAAAAACATATTTGAAAGAAACTGGCTTGTGAATTCGATCATTCTATTCGTAAAACTGTAAAGGAAATTGAGAATTCAGACTCTGATGCGAATCCCAAGGCTATCTTTATTGCTCGTGGACTTGGAATATAATTTTCCAGTTCATGTCCTTAATGGATGATTAAAATATGATTCGTGGTTGCTCATGCTCCCGATTATCTTTATGCTGATATTTCTTAGGCCATCAAAATCTCGTCATTACATCTTGCCATACTGCTATAACCTTTACAAACGATGATTACCATTACTGCGGTCGTGCTCCTCGACTGTATACATCACATTTCAACAAAACAGAGTCAGCACAATGTAATGGTGAACTTGGTTTCGTGGTGTTCTGGTGTACAGCCAAGCCAGTTACTTAAACCCCAAGCTGGTGGTGAATGTGAACAGTCAACATGAATAACACGAAATCTTCTTGTGCCTGTGCAGCGCGTAGAAAAAGGAAAATATCAAGCCAGGCAGCAGACCAAAACTTTTCATGATGAAAAACTTCAACTCGACTGATTCGACTACTTTACCAACATTCCCCCTGCCCGCTGCGCCTTGTACATGTATTTTATACATTTTCCATTCGAGATACTAAACTAAAATGAAATGAGATTCTGAGAGGAGCGGTACACAGACTCAGGCCGTGCGTGGCGTGGCGAACGCAGACTACCCCGTTAAAGCCTTTTCCCAAATGCACTCTTCCACAGAGTCGTTTTGGTCTGGTCGAGTTGTTTAAGCGAGGGTAGGTTGGCTGATGAATATTGTACTTTTTGCTTACTCAGTCAAGACACTGTGAGCGTACGTGTACAAAAAATATAATAATTACAAAAAATGTACGTGTGTGAATGCATTAGTGATGAACTATGAGCTGACTGCCACTGATACAATGTGTGCAACAAACATTCTGCAGTGCTATTCACATGATGTGAATTTGACGACGGCGATGATGATGGTGGCTGGTGGTAGTTGTTAATGATAAAGCGCTCAACAATAACAAAATGTAAATAACACCGGAGCGCAGTGCGGCAGAGAATGCACAGTTACCAGTTCAATCCAAGTTGGTCGGCCGAAGTCGAACGTGGGTTGCTAATGGCTGGCCTGGCTTGTAATCACACGTAATTGAAGCGCACAGCACAAAAGTTCACCTTTTGCTCAACCGAACAGCGCAGCGCATCTTTGACTTGTTTCATTTTACAAGGCATTAATGAATTGAATAATAATTAGTAGTCGAAATAAAATCCATCTGGTAGTCGAGAAGTAATCGGCTACCTTTCTACAATCGATGCTCGCTTAGAAATCCATAGTTAGCTTTTATAAAATGATACGCGTTTGATTCGTTAGACTGAAAAAATTGCAGGACAGATGAAGGGAACATATTGGTAATGAACTATTATGTAAGAGTAGAGCCTAACGGGTCAGGATTTGAATTACAGGCAATCAAGAGTCAATTTTCATAACGACTCTGATTTGTCTCTTGTTAAATAATTGGTCAGGCCAAATATAAATCCAACAAGCTCCTGACTGAAGTGATTTGATTCATTATCCTATTCAAAGTTCAGTCTAGTCTGACGATAAACTGTTGCTAATAAACTCCGCACATGATTATTATTGATTGAACCTTCACGTGCCCTCAATCAATTTACCAATTTCTGCAAAACAGTTCCAGCAATAGCAATTCGCTAATTCATCTGCCACATTCACAGATCTTGCAAATATTTGTTAACATTCAGCGCATGGACGATTCACCCCACTGATGAGACTGGTCGCTCCGAAATGCATGCACTATATGCCATTTTCATAGTGTTCTTTGTTAAAAAGTAGCCTCTCCGATATTTGATCCGATCCGAAATGCAACGTAGCCTTGGTTTGCAAGCAAACACGATTTCCCTCCCTTTCCACTCTTTTAAAACGGCAACGGCAATGAAAGCGTTAAACCTGCGTTGAGCTCCCGTCCGTGAGGAATTCTGAAGGGAGGCAGACCCTTCAAGCCTTGAAATCTCGGGTAACAAAAGACAAAAGCCACCCTTACCTACCCTAAAGCGATAACTTCCGTACATCGTACACTTGTTCGATTCAACTGCTCGCTCTGCGACTGCGACGCAGCCTCCGTTCCTCATCCCATTCAATCCTGTTGAGTTCTTGGAACTCGGGACGGGATTACATGTGAAATATCACCCTTCATGGAACCAGAATTTACGAGCATTGTTACTGCCGCTTCAACCCTCGTTCGTTCAGAACCAAGAAACGTTTTGTGTTTGATTTATACGTACGGGGTAAGAAATAAGGAGCGAGTGCGTTCCGGCTTGGTACATGGCATGGAACGGTCCAGAACTCCTTTGTTGAAATGAAATCAACTCGCAGGACGATTTCAGACTCAGAATATGAGCACGGAGTCAAGTGCAATGCATTATTAAACTTTTTTCCATTGAAAATTATAAATTCGATCTGGGCATGAGAGAGATGATAGATTTTAACCAACACAGAAGAGCAATCTTCGAGATATCATAAAACCAAACCCAGAACGAGCTGTCTAGCCACTCGGTTCAGGTCCAAGTTCTTAGAGCAAGAAAAACCAGTAAAACTGGTATCAAAAGTCGAAAGATATAAACCGTGGAAATTTCTCATAGTTCATTCCATTCCATGACACAAACGCACTCGCGGACTTTGATGTATTCCATTTACTGCTCTTACTTACAAGGCTTTAATGCAAACATTTTTGGGAAATCGGACAAACCTGAATTTGTTTCATATACGACATACACTAAAGAAATTAAGCCAAAGGCATTCCCAATCGCATGCGAATTGCCGGATGACCAGTTGGTTTTGCCCTGCCTGTCTTCGGCCCCTGTCCGATTCACAGTTCACAGCCAATTCTTTAACGGCGGCCTCCAAACGTCCTGTTTCCCTTCATATTTGAGATACCCTGCCTTGATATCTTTCCTCTTCGGTCTCCATATGCTCCGAGTTTCCTGTGGCCGTCTCAAGAAAGATCAGAGGAAGGAGGGAGATGCCGAGATGCGTGAGGGCTCCGTCTGAAAGAAACGTTCGTCGGTTCGTCTTGACATGACTAAAAAATCTGCCATTAACCAACATATGGCAGCCTTCTTTTTATGCGGAACGAAGCCAAGAGCTGAGTGTGTACACAAATGAAATTACAGTCTCCTGATCGAGGTTAAGATTGACGACGACGACAATGGAAACGTGCGTAGAAAGCTCACATTTGCATGCAATTACATTCAAGAATCAATTATCAACATTAACTTGACTCGACCGCCTTCACAATTCGCATTTTGCAGTGCAGATACACGGAAAAACTACCTCTGCAATCAATGAGTCACAAGCAAATTGCGTACTCGTACACGGAATGAAATTCATTGCCATACGGAACTAATTAAACTCGGTGCGGCTGCGGCCGCGGCAACATTTCGCATAAAATTCAATCTCATGCATGTTGGCATTGGCGCGGCAAGGCAACGCAAGGCGCCAGCGTCAGAGGTCAAAAGTTGAACCGATTCACTAACACGCATAATTTTTCCGTACGATGCACAACATTTACCGTGCCCATTGTTGCAGCATCCTGAACGCAATGCGTGAATTATCTCGCGATTGTTTTGAGTTTTGCCATAGCCTACTTAAAACTAGAGCCTTTTGCGACTGTGATTGCGACTGCAACTTTTACAAACTGATACTGCTCAACTTATAATTTTTATTACGCATGCTCTCGCTTCGAGTTCGAGTCAGCGCGTACGTTTACATACAGCAAACCGATAACCCAGACAAAGATGAGATGAACTACATTGAAATAGCGGTTAGCGGATTATTGACAGTAATTGTTCTGTGCTGCTGCCGCTGCCACAGAAAAGGTTACACAACGTAATTCGCATCACGAGTACTGTACACGCTGGGCTAGTAAGTAACGTGATTTGCGAATTACAATTTACAAGGTACAGTTAGTGACACAGCTAAAGTAAAGTAAGCCTTTCCTTATAAACACATCAACACAACAGCTTAGTTTAACGTTTTACTTCACAATTTTCAACAGCACGGCTGCATGACTGCGATTGCACGAATGATGCATGATGTATCGCATCCCGTTTGAGTCGAGTTGAGACCAGCCTGAATCTGAATTGACATTTACGTAAAATCAGTTGTCTTCCTAGTCTCATTTGCAAATAATACAGCGCATCACCGCTCAGTTCACTGTTGGCAGGCTTTGTTCAACATCAACATCGACATGGACAGGCGAATGCTGATAAAATGTTATTTATGCATGCGAAGCACAGTGAAACTGTTGAACAAAACAGCACAGCAAATAGCAACCGTGTCTATTGTCTGCAGCATTTAAAGCAAAGGTCAGAAGCCATGTCCTCTTACGCGATGAGATGAGATTAACTGCGCGCTGAGCTGTCGCTCTTCGCGTTATCTTGTTCGTCGTCATTCAAATTTTCAAGCTCATGAATCAAACATGAACGCTGGCTCACAAAACTCAAATATTCTGGCAATTTGAATTATAATCACGCGTACTAATGCAGAAAACAGAATGCCATGCAGACGTTTATCTGCACGCATGAGCCGGCCATTCCACGAACACACGCTTGAGTATAAATTAAGAACTGAAGGTTAACCAGACAAGACAGCAAATTGAGCAAAACATAATGAATTTCGATCGATTGGCATTCGCCAGTCCCGTAGTTTGAATGTTTGAAGTGCATCTTATTTGACATTCATGAAATTAATATCACGTACGACCGTCATTACTGTATGGTTCGATGGGTTGTTATAGTCTGACACAAGAAGGGCCATCAGAACCTGAACCAGAATAGAAGAGGATTCGATACCCACAATTACTTTCCACTGGACATGCGGCTATTACAATTTACAACGCAATTTATGGAACTTCAGGAAAAGTAGAAAAGCTGGAGGAGCAACAAGCAATTCCAACTCGATATACTACTGGGTTCTTCATGCATTTTTACATAATTTTAGTTTATTCAGTCCGCGCATTCGTATGAAGTTCAAGGTTTGGTATTTTGTATGGCCGATGCGACGCGACAATTCAAAGTTATTCAGATAACGAGTGGTAATTGCAAAGACACAACGACTACCGACTGGATTACCAACGTACTATTACACGGGAAATCCCTTCGAAAATAAATTCTACCTCCAAGTGGTCGTGACCAGGTTCGAATTCTTAGTCCAACATTTTTGACACAATATGCCGATTCTATGCTATTTTCTCTTACTGCAATTCAGTTTGCATTTGGAAACCTGAAACTTTCTGACATTGTAGCACAGTCAAAAGTATTAATCCTAAACCCTTTCATGACAGGCTTGTTTCAATTACGCAGGGTACGGTTAAGCCGAACATAATTACTGCACAGAATATATTAAATTCCACCATATGGGCGGTTTAGCTTTAGCTTACAAAATAAAAGAGTAAAGAGAATGCGCGTTCGCGCTTTGCAAAACTTGTACTCACAACACAATAATATGAAAATAAATTAAAAACTTAATATGATATGACCAAATCTTAAATCCATATATGGCTTCACTTGCTGGCTTGGGTTGAATTTACTCCCATTGCAGAACAGATGAACAACAAAAAGAGGACAGCAAACAGCTTGGGCTTGAATTGAGTCTATGCTCTGTTTCATTAAATCTTAACTCTTAACTGACCTCAAGTAGCTACGCATATAATAAATATCATTCTTTAGAACACTGTTAACGGCTGTTGTTGATGGTATTAAATCGAAATCTTGTTGTATCATTACAATATAACAGAATCTGAATCAATGTGAATGCGAAAGCTTATACAGAGAGGCTTAAGTTAAATTGTCTGCGCTTGCAAGTGTAAGCAACAGATGCATGCATTCTGGAGAAATTGAGCTTAATAGAGATATAAACTAATTGTTTCTTTTAATCAAAATGAAACACTTAACAAGCTAGCTAGGTCAAACGCATTAGAAATAGAAAAATGTTCACAATCCCAGTATCGTAGAGATCACGCGTGTGCAAAATCATGCATGTCTAAATTGGCAACTGTCAAGTATATAATTTAATTCGCGTGAAACATTTTATATACCGTGATTTCTGAGGAAATGGAAAGAACTCTTTCAAAATTGCAGTTGTTTCTCGAAATCAGACTCAACACGGCTTGATGGTGCATGGCGTGTGCCTGTGAAGTTTCAACCAACTGCAGTAGCGCAGCGCGACATAACAATCCAGGTTAAAATTCTTAGCACAGGAAACAGGAAATGAAAGTCGAACTTAGAAAGCTACGAGTTTTATGGTGTCTGCTCGTGAACACATCTAAATCATAAGGCGTTATTTTACTGTTTACTGTGACTGTGTGCCGTGCGCTCGTGCTTTGTACTGAGTAGGCTGAGTGCATTACAATAAATCTTGCCATCTTGCAAGTTTAGTGCATAATGCACAATGCAACGACACCGAGTGCATCAAAGTGCAGTTAATTCTTGCACTGCAAGTTTTATCACACAGCCTAATGGCAATACATCATTAACTAACCACATTATTAACCTGGCTGTTGGCTGAAACTAGTACGGCCATAATACCAGCGTTTCCTGCACAATCAAAACAGATTTCCTACTCAGGCAATATAATTAAAGGTCACGAAAGACAAAAGCTCCTCTAAGCCGACGCGTCGCGGAAATCATTACTAAATTATTTTAATTCAGCTTAGGCCGGTAAGACCCGAATAAAGCAAAAGTTTGTACAATACAATAGTACCGATAACAAAACACAAAAACGTAAATGCAGATAACAAGTATGAGTCGACATCGACACATGATCCCGATTTGTGATTTGTGAACACAGCAAGGCAGACGCAGACTATGCACTGTACTTGTGTCCTGGACGGAGATGATTTGCGTTATCAATTAACTGTACTTCAAATCGAATCGGCATTGGGTCAACAAGGAACAGAGCACGTACACGTAACGGGCACGAGCACCTGATGGTGACACAGAATTAGATAAAAGTGCAAGATCAAATTTAATGCCCACTTTAACCTTCATTTAAATTTGCAAATACCGAGTGTGTAAAAAACAATTGCCTTCAGATTTTATTCAAGGCACAGCACACAGGCAGGCAGCTGATATAAGAAATCTAAACTGAAATTAAGGAACAGTCCAATTGCTGGTAGAATCCCATTTTCATCATTCTAATTTTTTGAACATTGCCGTGCACGGTGCATTTCAATTGAACCCACCGAACAAAGCAATGCAATTCACTTAAGACTCCCTATTTCATTTCATGTATCGCTGGTATAACGACCCGGACGGTCCAATCCGTGCGCAGTTTTCCCTCCCGTTTGCATATTGCATTGCTCGAGCTCAAGGTAATAAGCACGATTTCTAAAGAATTCCAGTTTGATAGTTTGATACGCACAACAAAAAGAGCCACAACAGCAGCGGTAATAGCAGAAGGACATGCTATTTATTCGCAGGCTTTGTATTATGAATATTGTCGTTTATAGTTTATGAACTCATGAAATAGAATTCGTGCAGGACAACAGCAAGAACAAGAGGACAAGACGACCAATTCAGACGTCACCAGTCAGTGGTAGCGCCTGCTGCATGCAACCAATGTTTTGACTTTGGCTACCATCCCCAGACAAAAGATATAAGGAGCACGGTAGATATTTAATGAAACTGAATTCCCAGCTAACAAGCTGCGCAAACGCTGCTGTTCTGTTTTAGACGTACACCTGACAGAAATAAAACACAATACACATCATGCCGTTTCCCGTACCGTAGAATAGGCAGAGATAACAGAAGTTTGCAACGCAATTTAAGTCCAAAGTACTGCTAAGACTCTGCTTTGTGGTGAACTACATCTGCAAGACTATGAACTACGATTTCTGAATCTATTTGCTGCTGTCGTAAGAATTTGACTCATAGCCAAAAATATTATTGCTAGTAATGATTTTTCATTTTGTGGCAAGAAACAAATGCGTCAAGAAGGTAAAGATCAAAAGCTCGAACTACCAGGATTTAGATCGAGACCGAGAGAGAGACCCGTAAGAGGCACAGAAAGACACACCGTTTTGCTTTATGCGAAATAGATTTCATCAGGAGGCTTAGACTTAAATTGGAACGAATTTTGGCGCAAAATTGGTGCGATAGAGCGATGCGCGACAGAGTTCAGCTGTAGCCAGAGCTAGGAAACAAGATTACAAAAGATCAAACTTTGAACAGTGTGCAAAATCTCGTCGAAAAGGAGACCAAAACCACATTCAATAGTTCCATTTCAAATATTTAATTATCAAGCTCGGCAACCACCACGAGGAGTAAAGTGTGCTCTCGCGCCTAACATGGACGACTGATGATGTAACTCGTGCTTGGTAAATGACACGAAAGAACACGTAACACAGTAATACCTAGCTCTTTAAAAACTAGCTTGCATAACATTAGCAACAGCAGCTAACTATTGTAGCTATTACGATCTAGCAGTCCGTCAGTTTTTTCAAGCTACTACTTAGCCTTAGCTTGTTGCATTCAGTATCGTAACGTAATTCCTGATATCCATGCATAGAAGAGGCTGAGCCCGACAGGTACTCATTTTGAACTGAAAAACGTGGCAGTACACAGGTACTTTCTGCTTAATTGTAATTACAATCAGTTTAGGTTTCTAATCTTATCCAGAAAGTTTTTATGTTTATTGCTGCGTACCCATTTCTATGCAAATGTAAGTCTATGTGAGTAGACTAATGCTAGTGCAACGTGTGCGCTAATGTTCCAAGAAACCATCAGTCCAGGTTTGTAAAATGGCAACATCAACCATCACGGTGTTGCTTGGTATGAATGACTCATATAGACTATGCACTAAGTAATAATTAATTCTGCTTCAGTTTCTTGCACATGCCACTTAATAAATTAAACCAGGAACGCTCACTACGTGATTGAGGCGAATCTACGCTGAAGATGATGATGAGTAATGTGATGGTTGGTCTCCAGATTGTCATGCATGAAATTATAAAAGGGATCTTACCTTTGAAAAAGATCTCGAATCTGCTCTTCTCGGACATTTTCAGGTAGATTTCCAATCCACAAATGCCTTGTTTCTCTAACCATATTATATCAAGAAGGGTTCTTGTACCAGGCTCCTTTCTTCGGTCCTGTGAACTTTCTCGTCCTTGAGTTCACTTGAGAGTTGGCTAAGTTGGCTTCAGTTTTACGGAGTAAACATACACGCACCTTATTTAATTGGGTATATGACTTAAGCAATCTAAGCGGGTGTAATTAGCCAATTCATAGTCAAATTTTCAATGATAGTTCGTGAAATAAGAGTTTGTTTCATTTCTCTTATGAATAATTCAGGATAAACATATCATGGAAGGTTGTATGATGGTTGGAGAAATCCAGACACAGCCGTCAAACAGCGTTTGAATTATTAATCGTTCTCGGTCTCGTACAAATGTAATCAATCCACTTTCGACTTTCCACGGTACGAATGTACGGATCCAATTAATCCATCAGCGACGACGTCGATGTTATGTTTCCATCGTTTATAAGTTATTTCTCCTCAACTCAATAGCCCATCTCTTACCCAGTCAAGTCAGAGTTTCGCGTTCCTCGGTGGGTCACTCCATGATTAAGATTTCTCATTGATGGATCAATGTCATCGTTCGTTAAACTTGAAGTTCCAACGTACCAGTTCTGGGTCGGGTTATAAAAGTCATAATATTTTGCGCTCACAATGATCCAAATGCGAAGACGAAGTAGTATGGATGACGAATTTACACTCAGAACTGAATAAGGATAAATCTTGAAGAACGCTGAGTACTGGTAACTAATTACAATTTACTACCAAACTCCGATTCTATTTCACACTCAAAATCGAATCGAATCGCTTCAGCTCACTTGCGTTGCAATTAGCAGGGAACTTTATTAACCATAAATACGCGTACTTACTTTAAAATCTATTTAATAAGCACACTCACACACTTTTTTACTTGTCCTTCTAGCAATAATAAACAATAAAAATTCTTCTCTTCGTGTAGAAGAGCACATCACTTGGGCCGTCGCTGGTCGCTCGTCTTCTTTTGATTCCTCTCGTGTGTCTGGCCACAATTTCAGAGCCCGTACGTAGAGAATGCATTTACTTTATCTACGTGCCCGTGTACATTGTACGTACGCGTACGTTAAATTGGAAGCCTAACCCAGTCCCAACGCTTGCCTGTGCTTCGCGTTTGCTCGCTGCATGTTATTATTTTAGAAATTTTTTATACCATGTACTCTCTGAAGGCAATACCAATTTTGTTATTATTATCATACCGTAGCTGAAGCATAGTGTATGTACCATAAACTCTAGCACAGTGAGCAGTGATGTTGAAGAGAGCTCTGGCCTACGGCAGTTAGATAGTCGTCCCATATCTAAATGGTATATTGGTATTATAGGCACGTAATAATATGCGTCGTGCCGGAGCCCGTGTCTGTGCCTTGGTCGTAGTCGTAGCCGTAGCCAACTTCGTTCGCATCATGTGAATAGTGAATTTATACACAAAAAACTTTCAAAATGGTTTCTTTGAGAATCCATAGCAGCAAAATCAGAATCCACGCCCTCAACAGCTTTAGGTACCATATAGCCACAGCTGCAGCGTTTGCCCGGGATCTCCACCGTGTACGCGCAAGCTGGCGAATTCTGGGGCTTTTGCTGGTGTGGAGCCCCCATCAATAATAGAGCAGAGTTGCACTTCTCATCTGTATTCACCGTTCGTATGGGTCGCTGTGCAATAGCACTGAATGAAAGCTGTACAACTCTCTACATCAAATTCTGAACAAATCCTCGTGCCATTGCCGTGGTTTGGTGCTCAGTACGGGCATTGTTGGAGTAACCAACGTTGGACCGCCTCTTTTTAGCTGTAGGGTGAGTCATTCCAAGAAATAAGCCGTGTAGATCTATCTCGACGAGACCCACCACCGCACCAGCAAGCAGCCTCGGCCTGTGCTGCTGCAGTGCACAATAAAAACTCGTATTCGTTGTGTCTATTGTCTGTCTCCGCCGAGCTGAAGCTGACTGACACTCTGACTTTGAGTGAAGTGAATTGAAGTGCTCGCTCGCGTACGAGTATTCGAGATCCTATTAAATTTTTCCCTCGTATTTTGCAGCAGAGCATGGCGATGGCATGGGCCTGCATGTAAAGGAAAGGGTACGCGTACGAGATTAGTAATCGATGACAACAATGCTGCACCACACCACGCAAGCAACAATTCAGCAAAAACAACAAGGATATAGCCAGCGCAGCGTCAACGCATTGTAAATGGGCATTGTATGACTGGGAAATTGTGATTGTACGCAGCGTATCGAGTTTCACAACAATGGAATGCAAGGCAAAACGCAAAAGTAATGCAGCAGCTCGAATACGACTGCGACAACACGAGGGATTTCGAGTGAAACGTTCAACACACTCGAATTTGTTTTAGGATGGACTTTCCTCGCATGAAATTCACGCCCTGGGAAGTGAAAATATGACAGCACAAAACAGTATGAAAAACGCGACTGGAATATTGGCCATTGGCAATCAGAACGAGATTCAGCTTGGCTGGTCAAATGTTAATGTTAATTTGCAACACAGCTACACGATTTGACACAACTTTTGGACTTCTGTCATCCCGTAGAATCACGTTGAATCACGGCCCATTTTCATGCTCGATATTCTTCCTGCCAAAGTCACTCTTGGAACTTGGTATTTGGAATAACTTAATCTTTTACGATCAGTGGTATTGCAATAATTTCATAATTTGTGCATTAACATTTTATTCGACGAGTTTGCGAAATTTGCGATTTCACTTGTAGAAGATTGCATAGACGTTTATTGCTTTGAAATTAAAATAACAGCGTAATGCGTAATGGTAATATTAATAATGCCAGTATGGAGTAGGTAGATGTGGATTGAGGGCTGAAAAGTTGGAGTTAAAATTGCGATTTTGAATTTCAAAACGACGATCACAGCACAATGATTTCTAGAACAGAAGGATTGCTATTTGCAATTCGCATTTTGCACATCGAATGAAGAATAAAGCACAAAGTTTTACATGGCCTGACTATTGTACACATCGCGACATCTTCTTTCCTTCAGGAATGACTTGAAAATTTTTTCATTCTTTGTTCTCAATTCGATTGTAGTCGTATACTCTTGAATAATACTGGTTTTGGAAATATAATCACAAATTACGCACGAATCTGAAGGATAAAAGGAATCTACGTTAAAGACCGTTAAAACCTACACGTCACTTTTTCAAATGCATTGGAATTTCAGAATAAGAAACTAGGCGTTTGCATCCAACAAAGTTGGATTGACTAATATTTCATTCAACTGGCACTAAAGTAATACCTGATTCATGATTCTCATTCTCAATTCTCCAAATTCCCTATCACAAAATCATAATACACAGTCTACGCGTTTAATTGTAGTCTACACCGACATCGAAATGCAATTTAACCGTCGTCGGAATCGGAAATTGAATAAATACTTACACTTAAACAAGCGAAAGTACTTCCGACTCCGTCACTCCAATGCGCCATGCCAGATGCCATGATTCGAGAAGGTCCACAGGGCGCTCCAGTCTCCACCTGTCTAATCATCAGCAAAGACTAGTTCCATCGACTCCACAAATTCCTGCCTGATCTTCGATGTTGGGAACTCAAACACATGTATACTTTCTTGCTCCTCTTCCACTAGTTGATAAATTCCAAGTCTTTTTCCATGCTCAGTAATTTCCGTCCACTGTTTGGTTTCCGCCTCCGTTTGTGGTTCCAAAAATGTTCCTACAGTCCCAAGCACTCGGCTCACTTTAAACACTCGCAATTCGCTGAGTGTGCACATCTTCCGAAACACTGGAATCGTAATTCCGTAGCCCAAATAATCACCCACATCAATTAGTGATAGCTCTCGGAGATTAGTGAGTGCAAGCCCGTCGGCCGTATCACAGAAATTCATCAAATCGGGAGTGGGCACACTGCAACCTTGTACGTGAAGATGTTTAATACTTCTTGGTAGTTGCCATCCGTCAACACCTGCACCGTACTTTCGAACTCCGTCGCAATCTAGCACGACACAAACTACTGTCGGGATGCACTGAAACACAAATTCCTCAAGGCATGTGCTGTGAAGAAGTGACGAATCCAAACCAACTGTGCGTTCGGTCAGTTGAACATTGAAACATTTCACAGATCGCAGTGTTCCAGCAGACATTTTGATTGCCTTGATGTATGTGTTCACATTAACTCCGTAGTAATTCACGCACAAATTCACCAACGAGTCTTGCACACCGAGTAATTTGTCGTAAATGGGATGCACGCTTGACTGGCTGACGTTATCAGAGATTTGCAGCGACCTCAACCTGAGACGCAGTAGATTCTTCATGTTAATTTCTTTGAGATCATCTTCAGTAATTTCATTTGCAGAGTGACAGGAACAATTTAACTCAAGTGACGACAATGTTTTATGATGCCGTCCGAGCCAGTTGAATAAGTGCTTCCAGTTTTGAGAACTGGACACGCTGAAGCAAAGCCTCACCCGCTTCAGTGCAGGAAATACAAATTTTCCATTTCCAATGATGGTGTCAAATATGGAACTTCTTAAACTCTGGCGCTCCGAAAAACAATGAATTCCGATTTCAAGCTGCTTCAAGGATTTTAGCTGTTCGAAGATTACACTGTAATCTTGATCTGCTTCGAAGTGCTTGTCCAGATTCAGCAGAGTATAGAAGGCCAAACTTTCTATTTTGGTGAAAGTAGTGAGGATATTCTTCACATTTTCCGACGATGTTGGAGCAAACACGATTTTCTTTAGCAAACTGGGACTGGAAAGCTGTGGCAGAGTAAAGTTGCGCATACATCGAAACTCACATGAACGAACGCGCAATTTGCATAACTCTTCCAACGCGTTTGGCTCCTGCTCATCTTTAAAGATGACATGAAACGTGGCCAATGTGTCCACATTTTCACACCACTCTTTGTTCACCAAACGATGTGTTATCAATTCATTCTGTGGAATGTATTCAAATACGTGTGACCAAATCTGCAATTAAAGAAGCCATTATCACGGTCATATCACATTTCTCCGTCCATCCAAGTTAGCCCGGTTCAAAGCCAACAAACCCCGAAAGAACTATGCGTCCATCCAACTTGTTCGGACGTCGGACAGCATGAATTCTGCTGTATATTTTATTTAGTGCTTAAGAAAGCAAAGAAGGGAAGATGTTACCTCTTTTGGCAGATTAAGAAGGGGTGACTTATCCGTAAGTTCTTTGCATGTTCCATTTTGTGTCTTACAGTAGGTTTCATCATGAATTCTTCGTAGTTTTGCCGGTGGCCTTCCAATATCACCCATAATATAATTGCTTCAAGGCCAAGCTCACTCCGGAACTCCGGCTTCACGATCCACCGATTTAAAAACGACGAAATCTGAGGCTGCATACAAAACACAATGTAGTACCCGTTGTTTTATATGCTTATCTTAGCAGAGCGAATTTAAAGCTTTTTAATGTACCTACCTACCTTCCGACTGTAGATAAGTACTTTAGTATATGCTTAGAATAATGGTGGCGAATGGCGATGGCGCCGCTGGCCTCTTCAGTTTCAGTTGATAGAAAACCAAACCTAGAAGGAAATAGATAAAGTGCTTCCTTAGCTGATTAATCATTAACCATTAATAACATTGGACGTACAACAATCAATACCCATTTAGTATGCGCATCATAAAAGAGTATACCTGTGAAATAAGAAGTAACTTACATAAATCAGTCCATAATCACAAGAAGAGAAGTGGAACCGATAATCCGTTAATTAAATCAGGTAACCTTAATTCAAGTATCTGCTTCTGCTTCCACACCATTAAATTAATTCTAAAACTGCTGTTACAACCACTTCGTAGTGCATGTATGCATCACTGGCACTGATTACTGTTCATTCAATACTACTTCACTTTTAAAGCCTGCTTTCTCAGTTAATTATAATTATTAGGAATTAAAACGAAGAGGTCCCAGCCCCAGCCGCTAACCTTTCTAACTTACCACTGAGCAAACAATATTAAAATGAGATTTTAGTAGTCTAATTTCTTTCTTCTCTTCCTCGCTGGGATCGTGGGATCTCCCTGAATAGGTAATGGAATATTCGCTTTAGCCTGTGCGTCCTGTTTCGCCAAGTGAAGCTGAAGGTGAGCAAGCTGAGGAAAGCGACATCAATGCGTACACAAAAGAGACGTCAATTTCAAATGATCAAATGGAGAAGAACCGAGGCAAAGATTTCTAGATTTCGACTGTTTCTGTGCTTGTGCCTTACTATCTCCATTGCATTGTCAAAAGACAAAGACCACCTACGACAGTTAAAACCAACACGGCCAAGTTTTTTCCACAGCCAAACCGAGTAAAGGCTTATTACCTTCAATTAACGAATAATTCATGTGTGAAAATGAATGGAAAGGTTCAATCGTACACGTATCGCCCACATTATTGTCTTTTACTTCAAAATATTTTAAAATCTATAAATAATTGCGATCATCGAATAAAATGTAAAAATATGTTTAATGTTGGTAAACTGAATTTGGACATGAAAGTTGATAATTGGTAAGGATGAGCCGTACCTTTTACAGCTTTTCGTGAAAATTGTGCGCCATTTTTCAGCTCCTAATTGCACTTTCAGTTCAGGAAGCGTACATAGTTTACTTAGAATTACATCTGTTAAGTTTAACATAGTAAACATTCTCTTTGAAATGGTTTTCCGAGATTTCTCGAGTCAGATAGTCACGAAAATGTTGATTACAAGTATTCAGTACATAATTTTCAATATTGTTTCATGATGAATTGATTTCAATTATAATTTATCTATACTAATTTAAGTCCAGCGTACGTCAGGAATCATATTCCGCTTCAAACCTCTTGACGGCTGAATGTTGCGAGGAAGACAGTGACTGTTTACTTATATCCAGAGGCGACCTTGATGAACTTACATCAGTTTGATTGGAAACAGCAGAATGATTGGAGTTTTCATGCTCAAATATATGTTCTTGAAACAGGAACAATAAAATTGGGAAAAGTATTATAAATCCTAAGCAGGGCACGAGTAAATGCCACCATTTCAGAGTTGAACCTTTTCTTCTAACTAGTTGGGGCTGATCTGAAGCTGAAAACCAAAGGAAAAATAATTACTGAATAATTCCACCATCTTTTGCGATATAACATGGCAAAGTCACAAATGCTTACTCTCGTCATTGGATCCATTTAAAATTGGAGAATTTGCAGCTACAACGTCAGCCTTTTCGCGAAGTTCTTGCAGGAAATTGTCTTTGGTGTTCAGGTACACCGTCATTAATTCATTGGCATTGATTTCTGACTGACTGCCACTGGTGTCCTCGAATATTAGACCAGGACTGATGTTGATTGAGTGCGACGAAGTCGATGGAAGTCCTCTACCGTAATTACTTGAAGTCGAAGCCACAACTTGGTCATCTACGTTTATGAGAATTCCTCGTGACGGCACTTTTATTGTACGTCGCGCATGCAGCTCATGCTCGGTATAAATATGATTCAACTTCTTGATCTCAGCAACCTGTAACAGACATGAATTAATATAAAGAAGATCAAGATTTAATTCACAACATTTGGTAGAAAAATTAAGCAGGGGTACTTACGGTTGTATTGTACAGAAGTGCCAGACCAGCAAGAGTGTCAGTCTCCAGCACGATTCTTTCGATATGCTCGGTTCTTCGACTGTGATGGTAACTTCCGAAACCCTGGTGGCTGCCACTTCCGCTTGATACTCCTCTGCCCTTGTTCTTACTGGACTGCTTAAAGAGCAACGACTTCAGCTCCTGCTCGTACCCTTCGTCAGTGTGCCTGTCATATTTTACGGAGCTTCCAACGTCGTTTCGTTTCATGGCAGCTGGGAGGAGCTGAGCTCCTATGCCCTACTTTCCGTCTTCGTTCTGTCCAGCTGACATCAATCTGCTGCAGTGATTCCCCATAAACTTTTCCATGTTCTTTTTACCCGAGAGCTGACAAAGAACAATTCTTGCCGTGTTTGTTGACCACACACCACGAATTTTGTGACTTCTGAATCACATTAATTAATTTAATCTTAGTGAATGTGGCAATAATGCAGATTGAGTAATATTTACTTTTGAATCGAGTACAAGGAACCGCTCCTGATGACAACTCATAAAATTCCACGCAGCTACGCAAGCAAATAGCAAAGATCGTGCACGAAAGTCGCAAATGGAACAGATGATAGAGTGGCAGTTCTGAATTTCTCAGTAAAATTTTTGTTGACGTACTCCTTCGTGTGCCGAATTCTTGGACGCAATCACAAACACGTCACAGTGCAGGATAATGTTGACAGTGAAATTAATTTTGTGCTTGTGAATATCGAAACGTAAATATTAGAATGTTGAACCTATGTTCACATTAGATAAGGTTGACGTTGAGAATTGAGAAAGCATCAAGCAGGTCCGAAGGAGTGAGGAATTGTTGAAGGACGTGGACGCCTGAAACCACGCGAGACTCATTCACATGTATTTGATTGTTGTCAAATTATAAAATGAAAGATGAAAAGACGGAAGAAGAACCAATGGCTATCGACACGTCTGAGGACTGCTGGGGAAGGCTTCATGACGTCGCTGTCAATGGATCGGAATTATCATATATTGGCAGAGGAATTTCAATCCACGATAATGGGTTGGCGCAAGCAAATTTTCCTCTGACCCCACTCAACCACTACTTTGAAATTAAGATTGTTCATCCTGGCGAATCCTGCTACATCGCGATTGGACTGGCACGAAAAGTACGTTGCAGAATTTTGCTAGTTTATTTCTCCAATTCACAAGGGAAAGATTTTAATTCTTGTACTCGGTGTCTCTGCAGGACTACCCATTACATAAGCACCCTGGCTGGAATAGGGGCTCGATTGCATATCATGCAGATGATGGCAAGATATTCATTGGCTCTGGCATCGGAAGCCCATTTGGTCCTAGAGCGCGTGTGAATGATGTCTTAGGCTGTGGCATTGTTTTTCCACCGACGTACCCTGATCCACTCGAAAATGAGTATGTACGAAGCTGTGTTACCCAAATAAAACGTTGAAAGCTAATATTACCTGTTGTGTTACACAATATTCACAGGAAAACCCAAAAGAAACGTTGGCCATGGGAGTTACCTCTACACGACTCCGCTTGCCCAAGCTCTGAAGGCAATCCTTATGAAGATTTGAAGAAACGGAGGCGTCGGCGTCGACACGCACATAATCACCTGCAGTACAACAGAATGGACAATGCTCAACAATATGATTACAGCAGTGAAAGTGAAGATGACATTTGGTGGAACAATAAAAACAATGTTTATGAAGACAAAGTCAAAGTAAGAATATCAGCGTCTTTATGTACACAACTTCAAGGATTGATTTAAAATGTGAATTGTATTCCAGGTATTTTTTATGCGAAACGCGAAGCTTTTGGGGATCAAAGAAGGTAACTGAACCTAATATTAGCCGGTACAGAGGAGGCTATTCCAAAGATTATTTATCTGATTTGTTTGATTTGAATTCTAGTTCGTATTCCATTGGGAGGTTTCTACCCGACGATTGGACTGATGAGTGCAAATGAAAAAGTCGTCGTAGATCTGCATCCATTATCTGGCTAAAGCCAGGCATGACTTAATGAAATTATGTTACTTAACTCATCCCGCATCTGTGATCAAACTATCTATTTGCTATTTTAGTCAACGATACAGAAGTCATTTGTCTGATCGAGATTTGTTAATATAGAATAAAGAATAAGAGAGCGCAGGCATGGTTTGGAATATAAAAATACAATGGTAGTGTCACACGAATGACGTCTGATTTGAGATTTGTGGATACGCCAGTAACAGAAAGTTGTGATAATCTTCTCTGCTTCCCATGAACTACCGTCTTTTTCTTGATTGATTTCAACGCTAATTTTGCTGCAGCCTCCTGGACTCTCCTGTGTATGCTAGCTAGGAGCACCAAAATAGTGTCCATAAGGTCCAACACCAACGCTAGCTGACATCAATTCACAAAGGCATCAATTATTTTCCTTTCCACGTGATCGAAGTTTGGCGGACGCCCATCCTCGCCAATTTAAAACCAATGGATTTGCTAAAGGGCTCAGAAACTAGACCTTGATAAAGGTCCCATGCCACGTATACTCGTACTTGCGCGAATTGAATCTTGTCCTGAATTTGTCTGAGTTCTTGCTGGAGGCTATGTTTAGATTTAACAATAAAGTAAAGTGTCAATCACTGTGAGGCCACTACTGTAATTGACGGCCAGTTGTCATCAAAAATTATTCCTTGTGTTCTTTATTTTAAATATTTCAAAATACGACAAAAATGAAGTAAATCAGAGTGAAGTGCAACAATAATAAACTTAGAATACACTAAGGAAACTTATCATAAATGCAAATAGCCGCAACTTATTTCTTAGCAAAAGTGATGACCATGGAATTGCTGGGGGTAATTTTGAACCCATCCAAAGTATTCTTGGCGGTTGCTGACTGAAGTTCGTTTTCGAATTCCACGAATGCGATGTCATGTCGGCCAGGCACAAGACGAACTTCCTTGAACCCAGGGAACTGGTTGAATAACATTTGCAACATGACCTCGTTCGTTTCTTCAGGCAAGTTTGTCAAGAACAGAATTTGATTCGGAGGCTGTTCGCCGAAGGGAGCCAACATTCCTTGCATTCCAGCGCCAAAGCCAGCGCTAATCTGTTGCGGTTTCTTGGAATCCTTCGCTTTCTTCTTTTTCTTGCTGTCATCCTTTGACCTTTTGGGTCTCTCGGCAAATGTGCCCTTCAGCTTGGCGATTGCGTCTGAATCTTGCTTCGCATAATTGATTCGCATGGGCTTATCGTAGAATGGAAATCCCTGCATTGATCTCATTGCATTAGTGGCGCTGGTGACTTCCTTGAAGATAACCCATGCTTGACCACGAAGTTTGAGGGTTTTCAACGCGACAATGTCAACGATGGAGCCAAACTGGGAAAAAATAGCGTAGAGAGACTTCTTCAACTCCTCCTTTTTGATCTTTTCATTCAAGTTGTTGATGTAGATTGTGTGATTAGGACGAATGTCTGCGGTTGGTTGCTGCATTTTGACCGAATAATCTTTCGAATCAATTAATCTGTAGGAATCAAAATCACAGCAAATCAGTAAACTGCGTTTTACTGTACACCGTATCTTTCTGCTGCACTTGGCAATCACAACTTACCGTTCCTTGGTAAAACCTTTTCAGGGCGAACTATTTCGTTCTTGGTACCTCAGATTGCGATTGTAAATTAACTGAAAGTGTACAAAATTACCAATTTATCTAATTAAATGTGTTGTCCACCCACCAATTGAATGAGTTTCCCACGAATACCGGAAAGAACGCCGTGTTGTGGAATTTCAAATTCAACCCTTGCCGCTTATTCTTTTCTGTAACTCTTGTGAAATGCACTCTCAAGTTTACAGCTATAAACCAGTAAGAAAAATGCACGCGAATTTCTACTTTGATTTAGCCTTTGATTCGGTTTTCTAATGATTTGCGAATATCAGCCGTATACTTTTCAGTTTGAAAATGCTATCTATCTATGTATGATTGTGATAAATCCATACGAGACTGTGCACCGGGAATTGGTCAGGTCTTGAGTATTGCTGCCGGACTTGTCTCCATTTGGGTTGCTGTCAGTCACGAATATGTATCGGCGTGTGAGAAACCTTGTACAAATGATATGCGAGTTAAAAATCAAGTGCGCCGAGTCTCTCGTTAATTTTCGTCTTCCTCTACAAGTTGTCTCAATTTTTTCTGAATACTGAATATCAGACTTCTCGCTTCTGTCCCACAGCGGCCTGCAGCATAAGTTTCGGAGTTCGTATACTTTAAGATCCAGTCCAGAGCCAGGTCGTGCTTTCGCCGGGCTCTTCCCTCAGAATTCAGGAAACGAAACCTGAAACAACATTTGAGTGAGGAGGCTCATTACCTTTCTGAACCAGAACCAGGACTGAACACCGTGGCTTCCTTCTCCTGCCAGGTTCCACCTGTAAGAAACTTCATAGGCCCGTTTCCAACTTTATGAATTGACACTTGAACACACCGCCGTCAGCATCGGCTCAAATCCTCCTCCTTATAATTTCTTAGCATTGCTTCAGTTGGTTCCATTTACAATCAATTATTCTACTTCATCTTTATCTTACCAGCTGTAAATTCATTGTCTGCAATTTCTTTAATCAACTTGCTTAGTTCTTTTGTTGCTTTCAGTAGTGACGTTAGTGGACATTTCATACTTCATCACGTGTAGAGTTTCAGTTTGTTTCTTCTTCATTCCTTAGTGACATTCCTTCACCCTTGAATTCTGAACTTACTAACTTGTCTTGAACTCTGGTTGGGAACTCTTCATGCTGTAAACACAGAGTGGAAACTCGTCGAACGAATTGAGGTAATTGACCAAATCTTGAATGAAACCTTCACTTCGCACAACGTTTGCATTTCGTCCGCGACCTGTCGAAAAACATTTGTTTAGCCCCACGCACGCGAAGAAAGTTATGAAGAAAAGTTAGCATTTTTAAAGTCATAAAATATTTCCTGCTGTGACTCAATTTCTTACTTCGTTGAACAACCAGAAACTTTGTGTTTACGCTTTATTCGCTGTGCAATGCAATGCGAACTCGTGCTGACGTCGAGGCTTTTCTCTCACTCGTAAAGATTGCAATGCAGGAAAGTGAAGAAAGTTGTGCGATAATTAATTCTCATTGCAGGACTAGCTAAATGTCAACGCTAACAGGGCATGCGAGCATGGATTTGTTGTTCAGACCGGGTGAATCGACTTGTAGTCTGGTGCGTAATCGGAATGGTTCATTTTATCGCCTCAGCCATCTCTGGGGACTCGTTTTTATGTCTCAATTACTCTGGACAAAAATAAAACACGAACTGGTCAGACGCGCTCACACGTAAAAGCAGTTTACTAACTGCTGTTGTACGAACAGAAAACCAGAAAACACCTTCAGGCGTCTAAAGGCATGCCATGGCACGAAGCTTGAATCCCAACAGGCAGAATCTGGCAAGCGATAGTGGAACTTGTTGCTGTTTATGGAATCAAATTATAACAGTGGGTTGCTGGCTAGTCTTCTCACAAGTCTCCAGTCCCGCATTTATGCAACAAGTGCGATCCATCATAAATTATGTGCACTATAAATCTTTCGTGCGCATTCTGTCATCACATTTTTCTCAAACACAAAACCCACTCAGGCTAATGCAAAATTTCGAAGATATGTGGAAAAAGCATTAAAAGTTTTCTGATATTTCTGAATACCTACATCTTAACAGGCTCTCTAAAATGTCCATGCTTCTTCCATTTTGAAAGCAACTGCTGATTCTGCAGTCGTCGTTTCAATTTCAAGGTTTCAATGGCTTTAGAGACCGAGCTGGAACGCAAAAGTCAAGAATGAATAAAAACAATCTTAATTTTGGATAGAAACGAACCTAATCCTTTAGTGATGGTTCAAATTCGCTCTTTTTATTCAAGGCTTACAAAGCAATATTGTCGATAATCCTAGAGCAGAGCATTCAGAAATTCGCAGATTCGAAGTTAAACCAGGGACCTTTACTATCACAAAATTATCCGAAACGCGTCTAAATTGGTATCATTTAAAATTCGATTTGCACTAGAATAAATTCAAATAGTAGTTGTCTTTTCTCTTGCCGATGTGATTTGGGCAAGACACATGGCTCTCCTTCACATTCGGTTCCCTCATTCTTAATGGTGCGATTAAACTGTCGTTCTTGAACTGTTGATATTCTGCCAGCTGTGCGTCTCATTGTTCGTTGTACAAGTCAATCATTCTGGGTTCTGCATTGAAGTTCATGTGCCTGTAATATGTCCAGTTGAGAGTACTTCCCAATTACAAAATTCTAACACTGGAACAAAGAAAATGCAAGGACTAAGCTAATTTCACATTCCAATACAGACTACGACCGCTAACAGTGTGCCTTATAGTAATGTGAGTCGCTTTTAATCATGTTCCATAGCATTCATTGAGCACCTCTCTGGTCAAGTTAAGAGGTATCACTTTTATGGCCTCCGATCGGCTGTCACATCGCACGTCATCACGTGCCTTGATCCTGATCCAGTCACTTCACATGTTGACATTCGCACGAAAGAAAGGAGAAATTGCCCCTCGCCTCGCTTTTGACTCTCGCTTACTTATTCATCCAACCGCACTCCTTAACCGGCATGCACCGCAAAGTCAGGCATGGTGGCAGTCGCATGGACTTTCTCCGGATCATGGAACGTAAAAACTATGAAACTTAACTCGCTTAAAGGTTTCCATTTTCTCCAAGTCGCATTCAAGGTTAAGCAAGCGTTCAGGTTTCACAATGTTGTGACTTTAGGTTGGTATGCGCGTGTGTTATGTCCGTTCGCTGTATCATTTATTATGCAAACCATGAGATTAATTAAAATGCTCTTACATGTACACTGCCAAAAAGTGACTGACGGCTGGCCAGTTCGCCTGAAATTGTTAGACTCATTCGGTAAACAAAACACCGTCTTTGTGTACCACATTTTAAAATATCGATGAGCGCCCGCTCCGCTGTCCCTCTCATAATATTGCTTTTTCCTGCTGCCGCTTCTGCTGCTGTCATATTCTTTTATAGTGTTTACCATGAGGTGCCTTTTCATCAGAGGATAGAAATAGCAAACAAAGTTGAGAGAATACTCAAGTGAATTTTACTGAGAACGAGAACCAAAGCACCATAAAGGATTTCTCTCTTTCAATTTGACAGGAAACTTTTAATTTATTTAAATTTTTTACTTGAATCCCATAAAACGGACGGGCATCCATTGCTCGTGCAATGACGCACGTAAAAGTCAGTTCCTGTGCCTTGTCTCTCAAATGTTGCTTCCTTTAACTGAACCATGCTCTCGCTCTGGTATCGCATCGCAATAGTAATGGAGAGTAAACTTTTCATTTGCTGTCCGTCAAAATCAGGCATCACTTGATGTAAGGCTTGACTGTGAATGTGAGTGAATGTAAAGAAATAATACAAACTGACATGCTGGAGGATAATGAAGGACCACAGTCGGATAGAATTGAATAGCAAAAGAAGAATGCGCGTGTACACATAATTTATCGTTACAGAAGCTGAGTAGCAGGAGTGAGTGAGTGTTTATTTGACAGATTCTGGGAAAGAGGAACTTGAAATCTGTCAGGCCTCATTAAAATGTTAGGTACATTTCAACGTCGAGGTTGCGGGTAGGCTTACGTATTTGAATTTGTGCATGGTGGGCTCGTCTTTAATTCAGGAATCACAATCACAGGGTGTTATGGCTTAATGAGCTGTCTCGTCAATAATTCATCTACCACGAGCAGCACGAACTGACGTTTTCAGGGTAAAAGCTCGCAGGTGGGCTTGAGGTCACAACAAATGTGAGAAGTGAGATTCTGTTACCCATAAATACACCGAAATTGGAAAGAAAACAAGAATAATTGGAAGTGAAATATAGACAGATGGAGGAGATATAGAAAAATGAAAACAAGCTCGGCACCACGTAAATGTAACTGAAAGCGTAGGAGCGGACGCAGTCGAGCAAATAAGGCCTAGCGCGTGGCGAACTTGCAATGTTTATCTACGCAGAAAATGACATGACTTGAATGATGACGAAGAATCGCGAATCCAATCCGCTGAGGCAGAATGCCGTGAACACGGAGCACAGCGAACTTTCTCCGTGTTTCGAGTCTCGCAGCAGAAAAATGATCGTGATGGTATCGTGCTGTGAGCTGTGCTCTGTGTTCGAGGCTCGCACGGCGCACGAGAATACACCTCAGCATTAGCATTACTTTTCCACGGTCCTCTGGTTTTGAGTCTGCTCGCTTTCTCTTTTCTGACAACACTTATAATAAAGAGCAGGGAGTTCTGGTACTAATAATGTCTCCGGGATAAATTGAGATCTAAAAATACACTCGCGTCGAGTGTACACACAAGACGCGGCGACAGCAGGACGGCAGGAGCATCAGCGATTATGTCATTCCGTGTCCCATTTAATTGGGAGACGATGGAAAACGAAGCAAGCGAGAAAGATGAGAGAAAGTGTACGGGCAGACGGGTAACTGCTCTACAGGTTACGCTCCATATTACTATCGTGCTATGTTATGACATGATCTTTATAAATCGCGTGCGCTCCGCTTCATGGGGAGCAGGCTAAGCCAACCAATGCGCACTTATGTCATAAATCATAGGTACGCTAAGCTCTTTCTACATATACTTAGGCTGTTTATGTTAAGTATAATTGAATTATCTCCTAAATTGCCACCTGCCTAGCGTAATGGTGTCAAATAGATGTTCTTTAGTCATACACGCAGGTCGAATTTCTATCATTAATGCAAACGATATCTAGTATCAATTCATCGCAATAACTTGAAACTGAGATTCTCTCGATTTTGATGTTGATTCAGATTCAACGAAGAATTGACCTCGAATTTCTTCCAGAAATCACTTGAAAGATTTCTTACGAAAACAGTTATGTAAGCATGTATTGCGTTCTTTTGGATTCACGCAAATTGATTCAGGTTATTCAATTGTGCTTTCAATTCATGTGTACTCGAATTAATTGTAGGAAGGTTCTGTACACGTACGTAGCAAAACTCTTCATTCAATGCCCCAGCGCCAATGCCAATGTCTTATGTTCCACGCTTACGCAATATGGAAAACCAATATTATGATGCATCTACGCTGTATAGTTCCCTTGATTCATACTTTCTTGATTGCCCGGTCGTGGCTATATTGATTACCATTATTTGAAGGTTTAGGACCTCTGTCTCGTCGTCGACTTGAGCTCGTGTCATTTCATCCGGCTAACTTTCTCCTTTATACCCAGTCATTGGCATCATGTTTGATGCTCGCCCTTCACTTGCTGTTTACTCGCATTAATCTTTCATGAACGAAGGTAAAAGCGAGTAAAAGTGGCCAAAGTATCTAATCAGAGTATGGAGTGTAATAAATTGGAATGGGCGTTGTTCTGCAGTCATATTTACTGCTGATTTAGCTCCATGACCGGGATTGGATACCTGCCATTATAACAAACTGCTCCTGAAATAATTAAAGAGCCGAGAGAGTGCCATGACTCAGGATAAGGCAATGTATAACTACACCTTTTTAAATATATGCTCGGCTCGAACGTCATGCTTCATTTATGGGTAAGAATTATGAGACAATTGCATGTCCGAAATGATTTCATGTGAGTACACAGGCAAACAGGCAGCAGCATGGACAAAATTCTGAGAAAAGAGGCAATAAATTCATCAATAATGTACCCAGCCAATTGATGATATTGTTTTCGGCCATCAAACTTTCATCCTATTTCCCATGAAGAAGAAACGCTCGCGTTGCGTAACTTTGTTTCAATGGCCGGTTTGATTAGAATTTGCAATTTGCCATTGTGCGTATTAAATATTGCATTTCATGAGTTGGAGGGTTTCGTGTTATTGTGGTTCTCCTTTACCGTATTATTACCTGGAATTTGTAAGGTCAGCGTAATAGGGTTGTGGGTTTTCTTCCCATGTAATAAGCATGGAATAAATACCACTTGATAAGCGATGTGCACAACGCTCGCGATTTCTCATGGGCCCCATAATTGAAGGCTTGGTTCTTCGCTCGGCAGAGCCCAAAACTGAAACAAAGCAGCATTGAGCATTTTGTTATGCCATGAAGAGGGTATTATCGAAACTGTTAAAAACAAAGTCATTAAAAGTTTTGGTCCACTGACAGTACTTTCTCCCAAGCCAAATCCCAAGCCCGAAGCGGACCAAGTTAAGTCAATCGTTGCTTTTCACTCAAATTGCACGCATTTCGCACGCAAGTCATGAAATCATTAAAATACCGGCTAAGCTTGTTCTGTGACCTTGGCGCTTGCAAGCGCCAATTCATGCATGTGACTTGTAGAACGATGTTCACTGAAGTATGAAATATTCCAATAACTACAAGCAACCGACTCCGCTGGTGCCCACGAGAATGTGTCCGTTTTCTTAAATATTCAGGCAGAGAAGAGTCCTTAATTTTGTCCGCTCAAGCGTCGCCGTCGCCTTCTTCGACTGTCTCCTTGCACTTTGAGGAAACGCTCGGTAGCGGGGTTGCCCGCATTCTTCGAGGCATTTATTGCCGGGCGAAAGTAAATCCAGCAAATAACAGCTTAGTAAATGGAAGAAAGCTGTCCAGCCATGAATAAAATATAATCTAGCGGTCTCGGCACTGGAAAGTGAATCGCTTTCAGATGAATGTGAAAGCAAGCTTCAGTTGCAGCTCGCCGTTCAGTTTTGTTAATAACCGTGCTTTATACCTCTGATTTTGGAGTTTGCTGAATTTTTCACTGCATTACAAGTGAGCAAAAGAGTGCAGAGTTAAGCGGTGAAGAAAGATTTTGAGGTGTTAATGATTATTAATAGCCACCGGAGGTAAGCTGCAATAACGAAAATTAATTTTTATCATTTCTTTCGCGGAAGGTTCGTGGAATTTATTTCTGGTCTTGATCAGCTCCTAGAACCTGAGCAGAGGCCGTTAGTCCTAAGTAATTCTGTTCTGATTATTGGCTACGAGACCGCTCCAAGGACGATGCAATATAGCTCATTTATCGTGTTCAAGTCAGCTATTCTTCTTGCGAGCTTTTGCCCTTCTTTTGTATGAACTGGGCGATGTAGTTTGTTTATCTCTGGAGAAGATGAAGCCTCTTACGAAGTAATTTAATCTTTCACGCTTCCATGATCTCGTCGCCTTCTTTCCTTATCATTCTTGAGTCCGTACAACACAAAAGCCAGAAGCATGTCTAAACAAGAACGCAATGCACGACCATTCCAGTCGTCGTAGCCGATCTCCAAGCGCCGAGCAGTGATCAGAAATATCTGACTACACTCGACTTGAGGGGAGATTGCGTCCATTTCCAATTTCGAGATAGTTCGAATTCTTTCGGTGGAAAATGTGCGCGTGTGTCTCTTGCATGAGGATCTGTCGCATCTGAGAACACAGCCTAATGGGATTTATATTTATATCTTTATAACTATGCTTGTCATAATATACGTCTTACGACAAGTGAGCCAGGCTAGCGCCAGCAGCAGCAGGCCAAAAACTTTCCCATGTCAAAAGTCGTAGATGTTCTAAGTATTCCGTGATAGGAATTAAAGTGAGCTTATTACCATAAAGGCCGGATTCTTACCTTCATTCCTTTCCATATGGCGGAAAAGGTGGATTCGCTGTACGGAGAATTCGTGAGTTCAAGCAGAAAACAAAATTCCTGTAAGATGAAGTAAAATTAAACGCGGATTTGACATGCTCCACACTTTGAGAGGAGTGCATTAACAGCTCTTAATAGATCTTCAAATTCTGTTCTGAGTATGCTCATGATTCATTCAATTCCAATTTCTGAAAGGCATAAATTACGATACTCGAAGTAAGTGGCAAAGACCTAGCGACGGTAATGGAAAGCTGGCATACATATTCATGCTCTTTCCCTTTCCCGAATTCTCCTAGATGCGATGGTTTCATTTGTTCCATCTCGAATTCGAGTGCAAATACCAAAGCCAAAGTTTTTCGATAAGCGTCGGCGGAAGGAATGAGAAAAAGTATTTCCATTAATGTTCAATTTATTTTGCTGCACAACATCAGATCTCGGCCTCAAACAAATGCGAACCGTGCATACGAATAAGAACTCAATACTGAGCCAAATACTGGATAAATTGCTGATGGTGACTGTTTCGCGGTTGTTTGTGACAGGTTACCTGCACCTACGAAAAAATAGAGCACTGTAACTTCTTGCTCCTGGTAACATATTTTGTGAAGAGTCCTTCACAATGGACCTGCACTGAAGTGTCCCAGATTGGCTGCAAACAGCAAATTTTCCTGATTTGATTCTATTGTTCATCGTGAAACAATTGTTGGGGAAGAAAGAAGGAACAAAACTCAAAGAAATCAGAAGATCCTTTCCTCCTGCCTGGTTGCTGTCACATCGATGAGGAGAGTGAGCCCAGATAATTTCAGCTTTGCAGCACATGAGCGGCTTCATAGCGTTATGACACGTAAGAAAACACCTGAGAATTGTAGCTCCAGCTCAGCATTTATCGCGTGAAAGGAACGCGAGAGCATCACATTAGGACTGCATTCGCCCAAAATTTTATACCGACAAGGAAAGTGGAGCAGGGCGAAAGCAGAACGGGCTCAGGATACGGAACCGAACACGAGCCACAGAAGGCGATCCTTCAACCTTTCTTTCTCCAGCTCCCGCATTATTTCTGATGCATGCATGAATTCACTCCACGCTGCTCCTTCCAACATCTCTCGCACGTTAAAAGGGACAACAATTCACTCACCTGGATTGGTACTCTCCAAAGTTCCATCAAGTTCTAGCTGAGCTTCCTCGTACGGCGCTTATGCACGCGCCGAGCACGAACCTCGAATTCCGGGAACTGCTTTATTGAACAATTCCGGGGATTAAATGAATTGCTCACTGTTTACCGTGCCGTAAACAGATAACTTGGACGGAGAGCTGTTTATGGACACGTAATCAAATGAAATGAGGATTTACGACAAAGTGTTGGCGCCTGGCTGTGAACTCAATTTGCGTATCGAATCGGCTCAAAATCCATCACAAAATAAAATTGAAAAATGCTAATACAGAAATCGTCCCTCAATTCCATAATACATTCATCCTAAATCTCCTTCCCGATTCTCGCCCGTGCCCGTGCTGAATGTGGTTGAACTCAACAGCAAGAATTCCTCCCTCAGTGCAGTGCGACGCATTTTATACTGTATTTTATGTGACCCATTTGGGAACTTCGCCGTGAGCCTTGAAGATGATCCCGTCATCGTACACGTATTACGGCGACAAAAGTGGCAGAAGTTACGACGACATTGATCATGATTGGGGACGTGTTTTTCGCCTACTTTTTATATCTGGACTTGCAACGTTTGCATCTATGGGAAATGTATTTACTCTCAGCGCCATCATCGGAGATGATCTCCTCAGGAAGAAAGGTAAACAATTTCTTATTACTTTCACAATCTTTCGATTCGCGTGAATCGCGTGCCTGCGGCACGTGTTATATTAGCTGACTTACTTTACACCGACTGAAGAGCCACTTTATTGACACGGTCAATATCAGATGCGAGTGATGGAACTGGAACTGGAACAGAAGCGTGTTAGCCAAGATCGTGATTGTGCAAATTTAATGATGGGTTACGCTCCTGGCGATGATTTCGTGCTTCCATGCTCTTGGATGAGATTCGCTATTATTACATGGTAAATCTCGTTTCCGTTGCTGAGCCAAGCTAAAAATCCAATTTATAGCCTGTAGCTGTGGCCAAGCCAAAGAAACCAGCACGCTTCTGATCTGCTCAAAATGGTGCTTGAAATTAAATTTATTGGAATTATTGCATTTCAGCAAGTTGGAATTGACTCGCTTACTGAGTAATTCCATTAATAGCAGCAGCACATAGCAGTACATACGAATTTGGGCAGCCCACATTCATTCTGATGACTGCTGCAAACTGTCACTTGAAAATCCCGAGAATGGGTTTCTGAATTTATTAATCGAGACGGCTTTGAAAGAAGTCCGAACGCAGTCCAGCTTTCAGTGCATTTGACCATCTTCACGTTCCGCTTTTATACTTTCTGAGATGACTAAAGTTCTTCTTTTGACTCTTTCATCCTCTTTTGTAGTGGAGTTTCAAAGGAGTCTATACACAGTAGTCTTCTTGAAGTTATAGAATTTATTGAATGGACATTCTTCACAGGATACTCTTTATTGCGGCCGACTCTCCATTGTCTTTCCCAACCGTAATCTCCTGACATGACTTTATCTTTTATCGTATAACCACCTTCACTTTTTTTCTCGGCATAACTTCAACTTTCTTGTTCGACTGGCCGTGGTTCCATAATAAAGCGTTCCGTGTCCATTACCATTCTTTTATAGTTTCCGTGAGGTTGCACGTTACAGAGGCGGTCGACCGACTTTGTTTCTGTGAGTATCAAAAATCAATGATCTAAGTTGATGTGCGCTTGGGGAAAAGAAAGGTAATTCAATTTGTTCGCGATTCTGCACGTCCGACTTTGACTCTGGAATCCGAACGAATTGGGACATAATAAAACAGTGTAGTCCGACTCTTGCCTCGTGCGGTTGGTGGTTTCCTGTGATATTTTCAAGTTCCGATCATCTCATCTGAAATTGTAAAATATTGATTTCGGCTTAGAACATGACGCGGACGACACGAAAGGGCTTACAGGTACAAGACAAGCTGCGTGGATGCGAATTCATGTTTGATGCATTTTCCAAACCCTCTTTTGTCCTTCCTTGTAATGTGAATTCAATTTTATGTTTAATGAAATGGGACTCAAAAGATTTCGTCCTCAGCCTCCTACACGACGCAATCATGCCGACAGCAGCTCTGATGCTGGTAGCTGTCGCTTTGCCAAAAGTTTCAACAGGTTGCTACTAACTTGCTTTCTCTCGGCAGCATTTGCATTGCACTGCTAGACTCACCAGACCGGAATCGCATGCCAGGCTCGTGACAGCATGAAGCATGGCATGATTTCATTACACATTCTTTACATACTAAAAGTCTACGCCAAGGCAAGACAAAGAGGACTGCAAATTGTGCAAATGGCTGAGTCTCCGAGTCAGGACAATAGGGAGAAAGTACTTCGCCAGCAAATAAAAGCCTACTTACACAAGCACTAGTGCGAATGCGTGTACGCGAAGAATATTAAGATTAGATTTCCTAGATTCTTATCTCGGGAAGTACCAAAGCAGCTGCCTTCGCCTTGCGTACAGATATTATACTTCAGAATATTATTACTCGGCTAATCTGGTACTCAGGAACTTGCTCATATTTGAGTGAAAGAAAATAGATTCCTCGCCAGCTGTACCAATTGCATACATGCTTTGAATGTGAAAATCACGCATGAATGATGAGCATGGACAGAATTCAGAATAGGAACAGAACAAGTAACCGTAAATGTAAGCGCGGGCGAGGAGTCGAATTGAGATTTGCTTGCTTGATCTTCCATGAGTGTGTGAGACTTTTCATTGGGAATTGGAAACCCATTCCCACGTGGAATCGAATACATTATGAAAAACCAATTCTGGTCTTGGTACAAATACGTCAAGGATTTGAAAGCGAGGACGAAAGCGTGTCATTCGCTTCAATGCACTGCACTCCTGCCTTTAGCCTCTGTTTTCTCTCCTCGCCTTTGTAGCACGCGCGTGCGGTATGTGACAGAAGTTGAATCTAATCAATCACTTCCACGCATTGATCATATATCATGAGCACACGGTGAATCTTGTACTTCGAATGTCAAGAATCCGATTCCGCATCTACCATTAGCCATATTGATTTCTGGGACTTCAAGAACTACAAAGACATTTCTTTATTTAATTTCGAGTAGGAAATCATCCAATGCTTTAGGATAATTAATCCTTTGATATAGGACTCGTTTGTCGCTGACACTGCTCTGACTTGCATCAGGATCAAATAATTTCGAATCAAACCATTGCGTTGCATCGTTTTTGGTGGCATCTGACTCGCAACACGTCTTGTAAACTTTTAAAGCTATAACCATAAAACAAACTTATCACGAACGTGAGCCTGTTCTACAGCTTTTGAAACTCCGTGCAAAAATGGTTTTGAGACAAACTTTGAGTTTAAAGATATCTTCAAGTAGTTCATCGCGTGTTCGGGCAGTGCTGTCCTGTTCTATGTGCGACTCTGTAAACAAATGAAAAAAGTTTTTATTGAGTCAATAACTTTCACTTCAAGGTAAACCAGCTCGCGGCCGTGGTCCGCATATATGCGGGCAATAATTTTGTCTACTCGCATCGAACAACTTCTGCTTCATCTTACTTTTTTGAATTGTTCCAATAAAAGGGAAAACGGAGGAAAGAGAGCCTGAAAGGCAAACTGCAGAGAACAAGCCCGTGAAGGAATGCACTAAATGATATAAAAATGTTCCGGAAGTACCTCATCATCATAATCATGAGTTTGACTATTTTTTATACAACTGTACTTGCATCCTATTTCGTTTCTACTCTCCGAAAACAATGAATTCAAGGTATAACGCGATGGAATACATTCAATTTGAAGCAGCTGAAATTCTAAAGATTGCCACCATCAAAACATTAGCTACTCTCGGTTTCACATGGCCAGCGCGCTTCAGAATTAATCGATTTTCCGAAATACAAAACCGGAGAACGGAGAGCAATTAAAATAATAGATAGTTGGGGCAAATTGACTATAATTTATAATTTATCGAACTAAAACTTATAAATCCGTTTTACTCCTTATATCGAATTAAAGTAATAATTATAAATCAATTTATAAATCAGTGTCCAACTTGTCTCATTTGGGACAATTTGAAAAAATCAAGATAAAATTATAAACATGCTGCCCCAACTGAACCGCTATTATAATAATTGTTATCTTATAATTTATAATTATAATCAATAAGCAATAAATTTTATTTATAGTTTAAAGTTGCCCCAACTCTCTAATAACTATAACATTATTTCGAAGCTGAAAAAAGTGCCTGTTTCTGAAGTTGAACGTTTGGTAATTATCCGACTTTAATAACACGCGCGACTATGTCGAGTTTAATATCACAGGGTAAGCAATTTCGTAATTTCATTCGAAGTTAGTTTGCCGGAAATACATTTTGCGTGAACTCATTGATTGGAATTACCCGCCTCGAGTGATCTAAAATATAGTGTCTGCTCTCGGAATAATTAAAAATTGTGCTGCAGCTTGTCAGTAGGGTTGAGTAATTGTTTCGCCGAATAAAACTCCACTTCCTGGCAAAATTCGAACGAAGCAGGCGACAACTCGACGTCTTCGCTGTGGTTGACTGCTCCGCACGTACTTTGCATCCTTTTGAGTTTCCAATAAGTGGGCATTGTATTCGTGAAATTGAAGTCTTCCTTCTCAGTTCTGTGGTCACGTTTACTCCATCCATCACTTCGGCGTCTCTGGGCAGGCAACGTGGAAGCTCCAAGGCTCACAGGAGTATAAAGCTATTTGTACGCGCTAATAAGTTTCGAGCCGCAATTCTGGGGTCTCGGGTGTTGTTAGCTTCTGCACTGCTCGTATGTGCGGTCCTGGAATTAAATTACTGTCTTCAGCCTCAAACTCTAATACGATGAGAATTTTCGCCATGCAATGTTTCGGTTTATTTCCAGAGTGTGCGCTACTCTTGATAAAAACAGATTTCAGTTGGAGCAAATATTTGTGGTAGCTTCAGAGAACATGCATCAAGCTCAGGCTCTTGCTTGGTTACACGAACTTTGATCCTCAAAAATGTGACTTCTACTTTGCAACTGTGCCACATCAAAGTTCGGAGTAGCGTCAAGCTTTAATTGGATTACCACACTTCGGGTGCTTGCTTTGAGTTGGTTGAGTCGGAAAAGCTTAGAATCATTGAAGAGATTCTACTTTCGGTGTTAATTGAAGTTGAACTCTTAATCCCATGCTTCCAAACGCCGAACAGCCTCTTAGGTAGAAGACGATCTTAACTTTATGACAGAGATCACAATAATTTGGGAGCAATTCGAAGAATGCACCACCATGCCAGTCGGGTTTTTTGGAAAGGTGTCTGCTTGCCGTACCATGATACATGACACACTGACAGTTTTATCTAAAATTAGTCAACTTTTCAAACAGTGCTACGCGTAACTGTGCTCCACTGCGTGTTTCTTTTAGATTGCTAGTTGCGACAAAACTTTTCTCGACAAACTCCGACAAGTTGTGAATTGTTGCTATCGCCATGAGTGAGCTGTCACTACCACTGGCAGAACTTTGTCCCGCGTCGTACTCGCATAATACGCGCGTCTAATTACTTTGTTTTCGCAAACATGAATTAATGATCCTCCTTCTTTCTTCCAGGAAATTCATTCCTCGCCAGCATGACACTCGCCGATCTCCTCATCACGACTCTCGTTCTGCCAGCGTCATCCGTCGCAATTCTTGGGCAAATGGAGGATTCTGAAAACATATGCCGTCTGCAGTACGGGGTTGGGTCGATGTCATGTCTGACTGCAGCGATATTCACGGCAGCAATCGGGATCGAAAACTTTCTGCGGTTAAAGTCGCTTTGTCATTCGGAGAAGAATCGGGAACGACAGCTCAGAGAACAGGAACTGCGGAGGTCTCAGCCGTCCCGTCAGTCACAATCGCAGAATTCGCCAGCACACACCAGTCACAGTCACGGCCACTCGCATCATCATCACATGAACCCACATTATCAGCACCACGGTCTTGGCCACGGTCTGCATCACCACAATCAACACTCCGCTTCGGCCTCCCCGCATCACAGTTATTATCACAACAACACAAATCACACAACGGCGACTACAAGCTTCACAACGCATCCGAACCAAGGCCAACAACAATCGCAACCACCACGTGCTCCTTCGCCTCCTCCGCCACCGCCTGCCAAAGCTTCTGTTTGTTCAGTGTTTCAAGTAACTCTGTTAAACTTAAAAATGTGGGTTGTGTCTGGCGTGATTGTCCTGATACATTTCATATTCCTTCCGCAACTTCTGTACGCGATCTGTGGGAAATCTTCTCAGGGAGCCACTACCTTGGTTGGTGACCTGAGAATTCCCAAGTTGCCAACGCCTATCAACCAGCGGCTGCTGCTGGAGTCCATAAGCGTGCTCGGAGTGTGTCTAGTCTCACTCATATGCTTGGGAGGGCTTGGATTTTTGAAGTGTGCTTTCATTATTCGTGGATGGAAGAAACCAAAACCGTACTTGACGTCGAGAGAATTTGCACTTGTCGCGTCCAACTGCTGGAACTGTCTCCTTCGCTTCTTGATTTGGGCACCGTCCTTAATTACTGTCATCATGATACAATTTGGAAGATCAATGGAAGAGGCGCAACGATTGACTCCTCTGGCCTACGACTACACCGGCAGAGGCGGAGGTCGAGTTAGTTCGGGTGAGGGAGCCGCATTCACATTCGACATGTCGTCCCCAGTCACTCTGGCCCTGTCTGAAGAATCTTCGTCCCGAACAACAACAGTCTTCTCCCTCAACAATGAGTATTCCTTCCTGCACAGAATTCTAATCTGGCCAATGATACTTCCGTCATGTCTGAGTAGTTTAGTGAATATTATAACTAACCGTGATTTCCGACGCTGCTACGTGCAGCTGTTCCACTATTGTTGCTGTAAAACGTCCGTCGCACTATCTGGCCGTCCAAGAGAGAGCACGCGAGCCAGTTCAGATGTCCGTGTCCATATAATTCCAGGCTACAACATGTACTCGGCTCATAACGAGGTTTCGGCACCACAACCAAGATTCGCAACATTTAAGTTTGGCCCACATCGCAGTGCGAGCAGTGGCGGTGGAAAGAGAGACGTCTACGAACTCTGAGACTTGGCTGGTGGTATCTCAATGGGCCCAATTAACAGCTTGCTCTCTCCTTGTGAACTGTGTTGTCTTGAATGTAGTCCACTAATTAAGGCAGCATGCAATTTCACCCGTAAAAATTTGCTAATTGCTTTCATTCTTAGCCAGGCTACAATGTAGCAATGGAAGTCTTTCAAATTTGAGCGAATTTCACAGCAGGAGTGTTGAAAATTGCTGTGAAGACTTTCGTAAGACGATTGACATCATGGAAAATTTCATATTATTTATTTGCGCCTCATTTATTGGGACTATTGTGCAAATGACAAACTTGAATTGTGTCAAAGTTTCTGTTAACTTTCGAAAGACCCAAAAATATAATGTTTGCTGCCTCCAATCTCGTACGTACTGAGTTTGTCGTGAATCGTCCTAATCGCATGCTGCAGATGCAGACGTTCCGTAAACTTTCGCATTGAATATTAAATATGCTAATTTCTAATCCCGCAGTTTTTCTAGAATGTGAGAATTTTTGGTTGTTGACGAGCACCAGTTTGTAGAACGAGCTTACTGAATAGTGCATGCGGTGGAGAAAATCACAATGTCGACTTTCGTCGAGCATATATGAATTTGAATGATATTTTGAAATGTTGAATAATGATAAGTTGCGAAAGGAAGGAATAATTTTGCTACGACATTACACAATAATTTAAAGTAGTGAGAGTTGAGTGCTAGTTGATTGCATTTGTTCTCGATTCCAAAGCCCAGCCTGAATCCCAATTTTTAAGCGGAATTGCTGCTTTCACTCCACCTGCGGGTACTTTTCCCTTTTCTTCGTTTCTATATGTATTCATTTAATTACTTACGCTCGAGATGAGATAAAAGCAAATGCGAATGCAGTGCTTCGGTTGTACGTGTATTTATTTTCATTTCAAACTTGTACGTTTCCTTCGAGTTTTCGCTCAGAAAATATTTTTATTTGAGAATTATTACCATTCCTAACGTTATTAATGGTGAAGTAATTCTGCTAGTACAAATGGAAGTCAAGTCAAAGAAAACATCCCGCATTAGCCAGTGTGGGCAGCAGGAAAACTGAATACACGCGTTCGCCACCCACAATGTGCAAAAAACTTTCATCATTATTCAGCAAGTGCATGGAGAAAGTTGTCATTTTCATGTGTGCAGTGTGTTTGGGCATCTCGAGTGTCTCATCCATTCCATTATTGTAGTGGCTGCCGCCGCTGCTGCTGCCGTTGTTTGCTTTTGCTTTACTTTTTAGATCCATCAACTCAAGCAGCAAGTAGGCTCCGAACCAGTCTCCATTCTTTTCTTTCACAACTTCAGGCAGCACGAACAGTACAGCAGTAACAAAAGCATTCGTAAAAGGCAAAACTTTTCTTTTTCAAGATGTGTTCCATTCCATTCCACGAAGCAGTTGGATTCGTTTCTTATTCTTGGTAACTTGAGAAACCTGAAAAAGAAAAGCATTTCAGGTTTAAAACTTTTTGTTTTTCATGGAATACGCACTTCACTCTTTCACCCATTTAGCTTTTGTATTTTTGAAAAGTTAAGGAAAATATAGAAAGTACTGTACATAAATATTTTTACTGCGTGATTGAATTAGTATTTAAAATATCATTGAAATCTTGTGAAGTAAAGTACTAGTATTTTAATGTTAGTGTAGTCAACTAAATATTAGCACTAAAAAGATCAAGTAGAGAAGAGCTTTATGTTAAGGCAGACGCCAAGAGGTCCATGTATCATGCTTCTAAGGATTTGAGCACAAAATTTTAATAAGTTACTAATTGTGATTGATTATGCGGTGCTTAGTATTCCAGAATTTGAAATCCTGCTCCCTGCTGATAATTCTTACATGACTCAACGTGCCTTGGCTTCTAAATGTGATGTCAATTATTACTCGAATTTACAATGGGTTTATGGTGACAGAGTCAAAATAATTACCACCACTCAAAATGTCAACCGTCAACCATTCCAGAGCTTTTAATCAAAGTTAATGCTGTGCTGTGAGTTTAAGCGTATTGTCCATTGTTGTGTAGTCTCGCTTTCAGTTTGTACAGCGTACATTGAATTTTGTGGGACTGTCAAAGTGTTATGAATGTAATAAAGGAATTAAATAGTGTCCAATGTCTTTTGAGATAGATGAACTGGCATCCTTAAATTTCTCAAAACCACGCCACATCTACTATGAACTAATCGATTAAGCCACACACGTTGGATAACGTTGAATTTGTTTGTGCTTGGAAACACTGACATTCCCGACACTTGCCAACATCAAATAAACACTTCAACACTTTCACGACACCGCGTGACAAGCATTATTTTAATCTCGGCGAGTCGGGACATTCCATTCCATGTGTGCTTGAGAGAAAGCTGAAGCCTGGAGATAACATGCCGCAACATTGAATGGCAATGGCTTGCATGTCGCAACAAAAGCACTCCATCCGGAAAATCCGTCAAAGTGGCTGTTCTCCAGCAAAGCTACAGCTGTACTGCATGTCATGGTTGAAATTCAACTAAGGAGCTTTTTTGCGTTGAGTTTTGTTGCGCTGAAACTTGCCAAGTGGAAAAGTGTTGACACATTTCTTGGAAACGCTAATGAAACAAGTGCATGAGTGCGAAGGAGGGCGCAGATTCGTGACCGGAATCGCACTTGAGGCAATCACGCAAAGCTGCTGTCCTGAGGAGCTGTCGAACAGTGAACTGATTTTTAAATCTGTTGAGTTCGTTAGTCAAGGCAGCAGTTAATAACTTTCATTCCTTCGTTAAACTTTTGTACCTGCAAATTATTTGCTCTCGTTAAGCGCTGAGCGGGAAGAGGTTGAAAGAAAAACTGGCTTTTCGTAATTAACTTTGGCTGTACAAACTGTTTACAAACTGATGCAATGTATCATCGCAGCATGCATGAGAACTTTCTCTTAACTCATTTTCTTAGAAAATCCTTTCCTTGAAAGGAGTCTTGCGAAATCTCGACTCAACTTTCTTCCTCTCAGCTTCCCACCTATCCCACTCACTTGGGTATTTATAAACTCAACTTCTTCGTGCCTCCTGTTCACACTGAACTCAATACTGTGAGCATGTATTACACGAAATTCTCTAGAAAAACAGTAGGTCTCGGAACGGGAGAAAACCAGAATTCTTAGAATATCACGCACAGATATTTATCAACGCCTCCTCGCAACGTGCCAACGAATACACACAAGAGAATTTGAGTAGAAGTATGATTTGGTATTTTGTTGGAATCGGGCAAGATACTTCATTTGATATTCTTGTGCTCAACGGTTCGCGTTGGCATAATGACGTGAGGCACAAACGAGCAAGAACATCGCTCTAATTTCTCGTGTAACCAGTCCAATTACCTTTCTTCTCTCAATTCTGGCTTAGACTACATCAACGGCGAGAAAAACTGCCAGAATCTCACATGGGAATCCACAAACGCTAAATTCAAGTTTCCAAACCGATCGCACGGAATTCCAAGATACGAATTGTTTAGCTGATCTCGAGTGATTCATAATCGCTCAGGATTAACATTTATTTCCAGACTCCGAACTCTGAACTCTAAATTTTGAATCGTCACGTCATTTAAATATCAAAGAAAATACATTCGGCCGTCGGCCTTCATCAAAATTCTATGCTCACGAAACCAGTACATTAGCATAAATTACGGAGAATGCCGAGGTGAATGTGGTGGTATCCTGTTCCACAAAAGACATTCAAAATAGAATTTGAGCAATTCAGCAAATACACTCTGGACCTGGTTCTGTTTCGCCTGAAATAGATTTTCGTCCCGAAGCCATGTCTACGCCAAAGGCTAAGGTCAAGTCTGTCAGACTATAAATACAGTTAAAAGGCATTACTTTTATGCTTGTGAAAGAAGCACTTTCATGTAATAAAACGATAAAACTCGCGTTGAATGATATTTGCAGCCCGATCGGAATGTGCTGGGCGTGGTTCTAAAAACGCGAGAAAGTAGCACTTTGGAGGCTTCATGCTGTATTTTCACTTGATTCAATGGAAACAGAACCATAATCTTGTCCCAGGCCTTAATTTATCGACTCATGAGATCCATCAGACACGATCATGCAAACGAAGCAGATGACGAGACTGGGCGGTTGGGATCATTAAATTTCAGATTTCCTATTGATTCTAAAGTTTTGAGTGAACGCGAGAATCTGGAAACTGGACTCAGGACTCCAAACTCAACGACTGACTGATGTGGGAAAGATGCAATAAAGTACTGGAGAAATCCTTTTGTTTGTTTTCTGGGTTCTGATTCCATTACACACGGCATGGTACATTAGACAGTAATACAATCCACCCATGCTTTCTTCAACAGGTTGTGAACGTGAAGTGAACTCTGAATGAGCATGTTGTTATTCCAGGGTCTATTGGAATGGGTTTATGTTTGTAATTTAGGAAGGATTCAGGACTAAAGTAAACTGCAGCAACAACTCACGCATTAAGCCCACAGTATCCGAAGAACAACAACATAAAAGTCGTGGGAAAGTGAAAGATATTTTCGGAAGTCGTAGAAAATCCAGAGATCCAAGCGCGTAATCTTTTACGCGTATTACAAGCATTGCTGGGTGGTGGAAATGAGATTTTGCTCCAGCAAGCAGACACAGCGCGAAAGCAGAGTGACCTTTGCCATTTCCAGTGCTTGGAGGAGGAAGATCTCGTCTCGGACCGGTTACGTACACACTCCATAATACTTAACACCACCACGAAACGTGTGCGGCAGGATGTAAACAGAGATTCTGTGCCCTGGCTCTTGTACACGTGCTGTGGAAGTCCTGTCGTTCGTGGCCTTTACCTTTGCTTCATTTCCTGAGTACACAGCGCACGGCAGACTGCTCACTAATGAGTTTGTCAGAGCGAGTGTTCTAATAGCTTCTTGTTTTCCTTTTCGAAAGACTTTTATGATGATCTAACGCGCAACTAAGAAGATGGGCAAACAATAATAACTGCGTAACATGTTCAGACTCTAAAAAATTATGTCCAGCGGCATGATACAGAAAACTGCGCTTTGCGTCAAAGGACCGTGAAAGTTCCAACGAAGAGACTGTAAAATCGCTTGAGCATACAGTCAACTGTATGTGCGCTTTAAAAATGTAGCTTTGGAGTTTTTGCTGAACGAAGAAAATGAAAACATGAATTTGCTTTCAAAATAATGCATTGGCAATGGAAAATGTCCTTAAAACTTGTTCATGACTTAAAATAATTGCCAGTATGACCAGACGACTGTAAACCAGGTCAACTTTGAAATTTATTTATCGCATTACACAAGCGAAACTTGAATGGCTTAGCATTTCATGACAATTCAACACATTTCGCCTTGACTTGGACGACCGAGTGCGACTTTGAGTAATTCGAACTATAGAAGACGCTTGTTTCGGTTGTATTCCTGTGTGACGACGACACTTCACACGCCACTTCTGTTTCAGTTTCTTTCCTGCACCCGCACGTTTTAATCCGAGCAAGTATTGCTTTCGCTTCGGACTTAAATATTTTATTGTAATGGCAGTAGATAAATGGATTCAGGCAAATACTTGAAACGGCCGACAGATACGCGATGCGATAGTACAGCGGTTCCTCAACCGAATTGGTGCATGGGTCCGGTAAGATGTGCACAATGAAGAAATGCACAAACCACATGAGAAACAATGGTGAACACGCGATGAAGTAGATCAGAACAATCAGAATCAGCATCCTTGTAGTCTGGCGCTTGCTTTCCTCGAATGCTTCCAGTTGTCCATCGGTGTAGGCTTGATCTGGTCCATCTACCGGCTTTGGTAACACGGCCTTAGATATGTTCGCCTTCCGAATCTTGACAATGACTTTGTAGTACATGAAACTTGTGATGGACACTGGAACGAAGCATCCAACTCCGAGTGTGATGACATAATTGTAGTGAGACTTGAAGAACTCAATTTCCGTTTCGTACGCCACGCGACAGCCAATCAGCTTGTCTTTGGTGAAGAATTCTGATGATCTGAAGTGAAACATGGCGCACACAGCGCACGAAATTGAAATGGACCAGATGCAGATTGTAGTTCTGAATGGCTTCAGGAAGCAATTCTGAGGGCGGTACAGCTTGAGGTACCTCTCAATTGAAATTGCAGTCATTGTCAGGATAGAAACCACAAACATGGACGTTTTCATTGTCAGAGCCAACTCGCACACGATTTGTCCAGGAAGACCGAAGCTTAACATTTTGGAGGAGCAGAAGAACCACAGGCTGAGGTAACACAGGCCACAAAACATGTCACTAAACGCTTGATTGGCAATTAGCGAGAACGTGGTTGTTCTCATTCGGCGCCTGTAGATTATCTGGATGATGAATCCATTCCCAAGAACGCCAATTGAGCCCGCTATTATGTAGGCCGACAGCAGGATCCAGTCTTGGTACGAGTAAGTCGACTCCATCCTGACGGGACTCGCGCCAGTGCAAAACTCGGATTTGGGTAGGAATGAGTTAAAAGGCCAGTTTTTAGCCAATACGCAAGAGGAAAATTCAATTTCAATTTATTATAGTTCGTTCACGTAATATTGACGAAGAGGTTACTTTCCGATTTATTCAGTTCGAACCAGGTTCTTAGAACGAACGATGAATCATTGCGGAAAATTATTTTTAATTTCTTTCCTGCTTACTGTTAAACACTTGACTTTAGAATTTCTCTAATCTAATAAGGCTTTCAATGAATGAGTACATGAACGAAATATCAGGACGTTGACTGGGAAGGCAATGCCAGCAGTCGGCCATTTTTTCAAACCTGCAGACGATACACAGTCTAGTCTATGAACAGCAGCCTCGAGTTTTAATGTTACAAAACTTACAAGGCGTCCGAGCACTGTTTAGGCTTGAGTAGTCGTAGTCCATTCTCCATCTGGTCAACGAAATCCAACGTCCATGACAAACCTGCGAAAGGAACTTCTCCCAATGTGAAAATCTCCCAGAGAGTCACTGCAAAGGACCAAATGTCCGACTCAGGTGAAAAGGTCATGCTTCGGAGGCTTTCGATCGCCATCCAACGCCATGGCAGAGGGGCCTGTGAATGCACAAATTAGGTCCATGTACTTGTTTCAGGAGTTGAAATACATGCCTATTCCATTACCTGCTGTCTCTTAACGTAGTTGGTGTAGTCGTACAATTGTCTGGATAAACCGAAGTCTGTGATTTTCAGATGGTCCTTGTCGGAGAGGAGAATATTTCTGGTTGCAAGGTCTCCGTGAATCACCTTCAATGTTACAGTACGAGGAGACTTTCATTCTATTCGTCTTAATTAAGCAACTTCTTTCTCATTAGTCAAATAATACCTTCATGCTCGCCAGATACTTCATACCAGCAGCAATTTGGAAAGACCAATGCAATAAATCATACTTAGAAAACGTGCTTGAAATATTCACGTAAGTCTGACGCGAGCTCGCGACATTTGCACAAGATGACTCCTGTTCCGGCTGCAGTTCGCTGCACTCAAAATTGTGTTTGTTGTTTCGGATAAATGATTCCAAATTCCCAAGTGCGCAAAATTCCACAATTATGTGAAGCGAACCTGTGCATAAACTCACCGTTGCAGTTTCACGCACGCATTTAACGTTCATGTTAGGGTTGGCGTTTTCTCTCGAACCTTTATCCAAGGCCATCGTCTTTGCTCCAACTAAATTCACAATGTTCTCATGTTTGCCGAGATAAATCATCACTTTCAGCTCAGAGAGCAAGGCCTTAATGTAGAGCTTGTCAGCGGAGGGCTTGATAGTTTTTACGGCCACTTCGCGACCACTTTTCCAACCTTTGTACACCATTCCGAAAGCTCCACTCCCGAGTAATTTGTCCGTTTCTGAAACGAATACGCTAATATAATTGTACACTCTGTCAGGAACTATGAAGGAATAAAGAATTGATAAATGATACCAATAACGAGTTGGTCGTCCATTATTTCGTAGTCGTTGTTATAAGCTTGGAATCTGGCATTCTCATGAGCGAATGCATTAAAGATTAAACCGTCAGGATCACCGTTACGAAATTCGTCAATCTCTTCCTTCGTCAATCCTCTGGACTTGATCACCTTTTCCTGTTCGTTGACATTGAACGTAACGAATTCACTAATTACAGACAATTAGTGAATGATTGTATGAATACCTCAGTTGTGTTGATACGCCTGCACTGCACAACTCCGTACACAAGGCAGCTGATGAAGAGAGATAAGAGTAATCCTGATACAAAACCGAAGACAAACCCACTCGTTGACATGCTTCCGCTTGAGTCCCTGGTCCCAATTGTGACTGTTACATTTGTGGTTCCAACTTTATTTGTAGCCACGCAAGTGAAAATAGATTCAAAACTAGTGCTGGTGTCGGGGAAAATGAGGATTCCTCCAGTCGGAGTATGAAGTGAGTACAGATTTGGAAATTCCTGACAGTTAAAGTGCGTACCCTTGTTAGATATAAAAACTGTAAATCAGGTTTACACGTCCTTACAGTTTCATTGTACTCCCACCGCAGGTGCGGTACCGGATCTCCATCAGCTTGACAATTAATCATATCTGGCTCATCATTTCTCTCCAATATTATTTGGTCACCATTTTTTAGATTTGTTATTTCGGGGCTTCTGCGAGCGGATTCTATACATCACAATAAATGTTGCCCAACCTTCATGCTTAGCATTAATTCGTGCAAAAGCTATCAATTGACTTACGTAGGTGCTCGTCTCTGAAACTCTCAACATTGCACGGTGTGTGATTTGCTTCTTGGCACCGATGCCATGAATTGATCCAGAATTCATTCCGGTGTGAATCGTTCGCCATAATTTTGAGTGCACAGTCAATATCGTCCGATATATCATGGTCAAGTAGCCCTGAAACGTCAATGCACTTGAAATGTTACCTCGTCGAAAATTGGAATTATGGCTGACTTACTCGAACATCTGATTTCACAGCCCCTTTGAGAAAGCTCAACATCATCCTCCACACACCAGTAATTATTGCTTATCTAGAAATGCATGGAAGAAAGTGATTAGAATGAGCGCTTGTGCTGAGTGTCCAGATAACTTACTTGAAATATTCCATTGTATGAGGTCTGATTGTTGCCTTGCCCGCCAGTATCCTTTGGAGTTTCTATAGAATTGGCAGGTGTCAGCGTCAGCAGAGACGTGTTGAAGAAGCTGAGAACTTCAGCCAAGCAAATCCCTGTGTCAGAAAATTGAGACCTAAATTACCTGAAGTATATTGACATTAACTTTAATGACTATTTGACTTTAACCAGTTTCCATTTAGAAATCCTCAACTTACATGTCCCCAAATCTCGCTGTGAAACATTCCGTCGCATGAGTTCAGTCTCAAGTTCACATTTTCTAAATACCTTCGATTCCGTTTCAAGGAATTTGAAAGACGGCAAAAACACGTGGGTGAATAGGATTTTGAGAACGATCAACTGATTCATGTTTAAGTGCAGTCTAATTAAAACTGGCAAGTAGGACAAGAGTAAAACTGCAATTCCAAATTGTCCAGCAAGTAGGAGTTGCCAACCCGTAAACCATAAACCACATTATGCATCAAGCTTTGACATCAGTCGCAATTCCTGCGTAAGGAAAATATGGGAAAAACATGTGCGTCAGTTCGCTGAAATCAGTTTGGTCTAGTTTTCCATCTGCTAACCTCACTTTTGGCCATCCGTGAGAAACAGTAAGCAAATTATAGGTCATGGACTTGTAAATTCACCGAACTGCACACAATATTTTTCTAATTGTGTAAAATTATTATGAAATGATGATTGCATGTCATAAAGCTCGAGCTACGGAATTTATAAGATCGGTCCCCCTCGCCTAAATTTTGAAGATCAAAAGCAAAGTGTAATACAGCTTGACCAACTGCGAAGACAAGTAGAAAGACGTGTTTACATTGCAGAGTTCGCTCTTCCGTTTTCAATAAAAACTATTATGAAAACTTCGACAGCTTAGTTTGTATGTTTCATATACTATTTCATCTTTTCCGTTTACGTCATCAGTCATCAGCATCATTTCCTCAAAATGCTCAGGCACACGCACGCGGTGCTTGTGACTGAAGTCCTTCCTTGCCTGTATTGCGTTGGTGGATTTTATATGGTAATAACAAAAATCAATAGAGTGAAAGCCAGTCAGTCACTTTCGTGTCAAGAACTTCCCGCCGTAGTCATTACAGGGCAGTGGGGAGTGTAGGGGTAGAAATGAAATTCAATGAGTTAATTGTTATCGTTTAGATGGAAGAACTCAAAACCCAAATACTCTGCATTACATTGCCGTGTCATAAAATCTCGAATGTATTCTTGCGATAGGTGACGTAAACTCATTAACAACACACGCCTTGACCTAATTTTTAATCTTCGTGCCCCTAAGCTGCTGGGGGACCAATTCAGATTTTAAGTGACTCAAAGAAGAAACACGACCTTTTAATTTCGTCCCGAGTCGCCGAATGAATTAATTCAAGGCCTCCTACCTGCGCATATTGGGAAACCTCGTACTGAAAGCCTCATTGTGTAACTTGATCTCAACTCATTCTTCTGATCCCGAATTGAGACCATGTGTAAATAAAGTTGAGGCTTGATTGAAAACGTCAAAGTTTTTCAATCACTCGAAGTTTACGTTGAATTGGTTCTAACTCAACGAATTGACAAAGAAATGCTGTTGCCGCCTGCCATGCGGCGCAGCTCAACGAAGTTAAGCGTCAATTGGATATTTGAGACTCCCTCGGCGGTGAATTAAGACGAGGCGGTCATATTACGAAAGATTGAAGAACCATTCTACCGGAATATAATGGAAAACTTTTAAACATGCTTCGCAGCACAAGCAAGCGCTTATGATCTGCCCATGCTTCTTGTTCGAAGAAAGTTGTAATCCTGTGCAGAAAGAGTGAAAGTCGGTTTATAGCCAATCCAATCCACCAAACCAACATGACGAAGCGTGGCTTGGGTATGGTAATCCCCGCCGTAGGATCTCATGTCTCACGTTAAGTTGCGTTCGTGTAGCGCATTTGGTTTTGTAGTCGCCCATTTTGAAACCCATTTCAAGAATCCGAGGGCTTTTGTTCTCGGAAATACGGTTCTTTAAAAGCGTGCATTTACAAGATTACCGTCATTTTATTAGCGTGGTTTACGACTTTCATAACACATTGGTTTCTATTTTATAGGTTGTCTGCTCTATTCGAAGTAGTCTGGCACTGCTTTTTAGTAAACCAACTCAACGCTCGCCATTCGCCAAACTGAATTTTAATCCAAGGAGCCGTCGCTGCTTCTCTTGCTGGTCATAACATAATGAAACGGACATGAGTTTCCTCGTCTGGGCTGCGGGCCCGACCATCCTACCATTCGAACTGTCGCATAATTCCGTGTTTTGTTGTACATTCGAATTATTCTCTTACCTCAATGCAAGACGATACGTCCTAATAATTAAATAATTTAAATAGGCAATCATCTTGCCTGAGAATTTTGGAAAGTCAAATACACTGAGAGACACTAGTCGACAGCGACGTCATTGAAATATTCAGTCCACATGAGAAATAAGCAATGCGGGTACTTCCAAGTACTTCACAGCGGTTGACATTTTGTAACATACAACCTTGTCCACTTAAAATCAATTAAAGCTAATTAATTTTAATGAAACACAACCCACATCAAAACTGGACGCTGGCGGTGCTGCCATTGGAAAGCAGCCACTTGTAGTTTCAGAAGTACTTCTTTAAACGACAAAAGTATCGAAGGTGGAATTTCGAGGATATCACAAAATGTGGAGTGCTTTCAATAGTCATGTATTAATTGCACTTTCTATAGTGCAACTCGCGTTTGTCTTGTCTCAACTGCAACCGGGACCAAGATCAGATATGAGAGGTCAGTTTTAATCAATTCATCATTAGACAAGCTGGCAAACCAGCAATAAACTGGCTCCATATCATTTTTCAGAGTGTCAATGGATTGGTGAGGCTCCCTTCTGCGGGAAGCCAACATGTTTATTCGGATGGTACCAAGTTGACCGAAACAAGCATGGAGATGGACGGCGCTGTTTCACGGGCAAGAAAGTTCTGTGCTGTGAGAACTCTGTGCCCGCATTCACAACGACAAGAACAACAACAAGACGTCCTCACGCGCGACCAAATGTCGTCACCTACCCCAGCCCCAGACCGACACCAACCATGAGTCCGTACCGTCGTCCGACTCCAATTTCGGTACCCACAAATGTTTCAACGGACAATGCTTACGGCCCTGCAAATGGCAATGGCTACGGTAACGATCGATGGAGGGGCAAGAATGCTGTGCCGATTCCGATTACAATTGAGAAGCCAGAAGACATCAGACTGATCAGGCCCAGCCCAAGCCCGATCACTCCAAAGCCTACGGCGAAGCTTAATTCGCGAAAGGACGACATTCTTGCGCTTCTCAAGAGCATTGAGGCTCTGTAATGAATTCACCTTGCTTAATTATCATTCTTTACAAAATACTGTGTGAAATGGAAATGCGCCACTTCTGAAAATAATATAAATTTGCGTGTTTGGACAGAAAAGTGCAAAACCAAGGTCATTAAAGTCATTAAGCACTAAAAGGTGTTTCTTCTGGATCAACACTCTGCTTCAACTGGTCCGCCCTGGTGTGGTCTTGGCCACCACACAGCACAGCGAGTCATCAGCCATGATCCTACGCACTTTGTTCTTGTTTGGCATGACAAGACTTCATCTTTGCGTGGCTCGTAATTATTCATTGCGCTGGGCAGAGAAGAAAAGTTAAATAAGAATTTATTCATGCACTGCGTGAAGCGTGAAATGTGAACCAAAAGTGAAGCTGAAGCGAAACCAACTTTGGCTCATCTTCACACCAACTCACGTTCTATTCTGTGTGGCATGTCACTTGACGTTTGACCCGTCTGTCATTTATCCTTTGTTCGCCCAAGTAGCACAAAAACCTTGTCCGCTGTTAACACCTAAAGTGTTAACTGATCACCCTGCAACAATGCATTGGAATTTGTAATGCAACTTGCAAACATGCGAGATGCGAGGATGCGACTTTCATCAAGACAATACAAATGACAATTGACTTCTCGTGCAATCACAATCACGATCACGATAATAATTATTTTGACAGAGGCAAGCTGGTTTCACAGTTCACACTCGCAGGTCGTGATTGTGATAATCATGATCTGCCTTGTAGTGGCAGTTGGTAATTGTATCTTGTATCTTGTCCCATATAATCAGTTCGTCAATAATTACTCAATCAATTCTACAGAACCAGTCGGAGCCAGTTGGTATTTTTATTGGCATTCCTCCTCGATCATTCTCGCAAATTCTTTTAGTACTTGAAACTTGAATTAGAAAGGACAAATCCAATCCGTTAAGGTAATCTTAATGCCATGTTATGTTATTTTTGTATGTTCAGAGATCACACGATCACAGATCTTAGAATTAAAAGGAATTTACATTTATCTTGAAATTCTGCTGTCTTGTGGGCAAAAACTTGATTCCCATTACGAGCAGTGGACATACCTGCTGCTGCGCTGCGCTATATTGTACACTGCTCACGAACGAGTTGAGATGCTCTATTCTCGAATCGAGTCAAGTTGACTTGTCTCGCGATCGCGCCTATGCAACTTGTACGACTGTCCATAAAAGGATCAAACTTCCATACATGGACAGAGCTTATTATAATAATAGACCACTTGTATTCTTTGCTTAGAATTGTGGATTAAGGTAAGTTGCCTGCGCTGCGGCTGCGGTTCGTTTGCTTCAGAGACAAGTCGAGTTGAGCCAGTGCAGTGCTTGAAATGGATTTGGGGCTTAAGCAGGAGAAGGACTTAAGGGAACTCTTTGAAGTCGAGAGCGGAGCCTTTGCCAGGTAAGCGCGCATTAAATCATCATTTAATGGCAGGTGGCAATGTGAAATCCGGGTTCGATAATCGCACGCGTGTGGTGCATTGTCAATGGTGCACGTTCGTGTCCTTGACACATTTCGATTCTCAGTGTGGAATCCTGCTGAGCATTTTCTCATTGCATTCCATTGTTGTGACAAGAACCCATTTTGACTTACACATTTGCCTTTCTCGTATGCAGTGGGCTCTTCGCGTCTGTGAAGCGGGCTCGTTCACGCCGAACTGGACAACTTTTCGCTGCCAAACACTCGCCGAAACGGAAGGAGAATTACAACGAAGTCAGGCTCCTTTCAAAACTCATTAGTCCCTACATAATCACGTTCAAAGATGCGTTTGAAACAAGCTCACAGGTTGTGGTCATCATGGAATTGTAAGTTCGACCTTTTCTCGTACGCGCACGCGTATGGGTTGAACTTGGTGTATTATTCTCGCTCTGCTCCTGTTTGTCAGTGCTCCCGGTGGTGACATGCAGTCACTCATCGACGCTGACGTCGTGCTCAACGAAAGCCATGCGTCAAGATACATTCATCAGTTGCTGCAGGGCCTCGCGTATCTCCATTCGAAATCAATCGCACATCTCGACATAAAACCACAAAATCTGCTCCTGATGGGCGACTTTCCACATCGGGACTCCATCATTAAAATATGTGATTTCGAACTCAGCCGTGTCATCGATCCAAACCGTCAAGAACGGGAGATTATCGGAACGCCCGATTACGTTGGTGAGTTCTTACATGCGAATGGTTGTCGGTCAGATGATAAATAAGTGCGATCTCTTTGAACAGCTCCGGAAATTCTCCAGTATGATCCACTCTCATTGAAAGCCGACATCTGGTCCACTGGGATTGTCGTCTACGTTTTGTTAACGGGATTCTCACCGTTTGGTGGCGAGACAGACACGGAAACATTCAACAACATCATACACAATGAGATTGATTTTCCACCCGAGATATTTGAGGACGTGGTCAGTCACGCGGGGATTGAATTCATTAGCTGGTTGTGCCAAAAGAGTGTCAGGTAACTTTGCCGTACTTCTCACATCGTAATCTTGCAGATTACAACGATTTTTTACCTTTTTCAGTTCTCGTCCAACTGCCGCTGCTGCACTGCAACACGTATGGCTCAAATCTAGTCGATTGTCCAGCCGCAAGAAAGGAATGTCAAAGTCCACGTACGATTTGACAAAAACACAAAAGAGGGATAAAACCACAACCGAGAAAGTACGATTAAGGAAGAGCAAATCAAGGGAGCAACTTTGGAGAAGCAAGGTACGATAAAACTGCACATTCCCAGCTCCACATGATTTCCATCAAATTCAACTTAAACACAGTTCACTTTTTACATTTAGATTCATCTTTCGCTGTCAAGCGAGAAGATTGAACGATGGGCCAGCGTCGCATCATTCACACAGGCACCAAACGTTCACTTAAACGCTGGGGGGCGAGGCAGAGACAGCATTGACGCTACGAACATCCGCGTGCATTCGGAAGAGAGCCTACTGACGAGGATACTTCCAACGAACGGCGATTCCAAAGCTCAAACAGGCGTCAGACTGGAGCCGGCAAATAGCTCGTTCTTGCCGCTTGGAAACGGCGTTGGTCAATGTCATAGGAATGGAGCGCTTCACAACAATATTCGAACTAAGCCGTATGTGCCAGTGCATGAAGAAAATGGTCTCAAGTTGCTACCTAGAAGCCCCCTTGACGAACTAACTCCAGGGGAAAAGATTAAGGAGACCGTCGGAGAAGATGAAGTGCAGAAATCTGTCGCAGAACTCATCTCAAAATTTGGTGGTACGCACTTGTCAAAGAAGCAAGGCAAAGGCGGAGGTTCGTCCACCGCTACAAACAGTAGTGTCAATCTGGATCCGATTGAAGAAATGGACGATCAAGAGAATAATGACAACAGTTTAACTGGGATCGTTGATCAGCCGCAACCACAGCAGGGCCGACTTCACGGATTTCGCAAAAGTATTCCCAGTAATTCTTCCGCCTCTTCCAGTAGTGGTAGCCGAAGTAGTAGCACGACAACAGTTGACGATATCAAAGCGACGTTGGCCCAACTTTTGCCACTTAATTTGCCCACTTCCAATCTTGACCCGATTGCACCAGTGCCAATTAAACCATTTAAAACTAAACGGGACAATGATGCACCGGAGTCTCTAAATGGCTCCACGAATACATCTTCCGCGGCCTTAGCACAGTCACAGGAGGAATCCAATAATCCGGTGTTAATTGACGCAACATCCAGTACGCAAAGCCCACGCAAGATTTCCACCAGCTTCTACGTGCCTTTAAAAAGCAACAACTTAAGCAGTCAAGCATCACAAAATTTTGTTCCGTTTCCGCGAACTCGTACGAGGCCTGCAGTCTCGACAGCCAGGACCGGGATCTCAACCTCAACAAGTACTCCGGTCGAAGCACCAATCATTACATCAGTGTCGTCCCAGCCAACAGTAGTAACATTAGCTGCAATAATCAGTAGTAGCAGGGCGGATGAGCAGTCAAAAGCAGCCCCTGTGGCTAAGAAGCCCACAAATCGGTTCATATCGCGCTGTGAAATGAGAATTCGAGAGAGAGCGAACCAAAATCAAAACAGTACAAACGCAAATGTCGGGACTGGTTCTGGCACTGGGAACACAAGGCTAACAGGAAGGGCGGGCTCAGGCAGAGGAGCGTCGTCGGGATCAACGACGAGGTCACGAGGGAGACTCTCAAAATGACCCATCGAAGTCGTATGCCGAAGTCCAAGACCGAGATCGTATATTCTCCGCACATCGAATCTCAATATCAACGAATCTATTGCTTTGATTTCTTTAAAGCTCTAAGTTAGTAAGGTCGTCGTGTTAGTGTGTTAAGAGGTTAATTGCTTGCTTGAGTGAATAAATAATTTCTACAGCTTTGAACTGTCGGATCACTAAACTGATTCAGCGATTACATTACGATTGCATGGATAAAGCGCTGACATGATGCTCTCGACGCGACGTTACTTTCACTGACTCACCTCCATCTGTGCAGAAAGCAGCCAAATTCGAATCTGTCGGTTCATTTATATTCAAAAGGAATTCGGAATTCCGGTTCACAATATCACATTTAGAGATCGCAATACAATCTACTACTAAAGTGAAAGCAGTGCTAAGTAAGTTAACTCAACTTCAAGGTTAGTGAGATTTCGAGGGCATCCACAGGTGGCCCACAGGTACTTGCGAGGAATATGGCGTCAACCTCGGTGTCTGCTTCTCCTTCGCCGAAATCCCCTGAGATTTCGGAGAAAAGCAAGAAGTATGATAGACAACTCAGGTAAGTTGGCGTATTCCAAAACCTTTTGAGAAACACCTTACTGATCCTACCCTCGATACTCCTCATGCACGCAGGCTTTGGGGTGACCATGGACAATCGAAGCTCGAGTTTAGCCGCATTTGTTTGATTAACGCCAATGCGACAGGGACAGAAGCTCTCAAGTCGTTGGTCTTGCCCGGGTGTGGAGGATTTACCATAATCGATACTCGAATTGTAACGCAAGAGGATATTGGAAATAAGTAAACACAAGATACAAATACGTCTAAGAAGTTGAATTGTAATTTATATTGATAATCTGTCGAATTCATCAGCTTCTTCTTGGATGTTGATTCTGCGGGAAAGAATCGTGGTGCATGTGCGGCCCAGTTGTTGATGGAGCTGAACCCAGACGTCAATGGTGATGCAATGGATGATAATGCTGGCAAGTCTATTTTTGCAGTAGAGGCCTAGTCACCTTGAACCAAGTGCTGGTCTAAATTGAGCTCTTATTCTTTTATACTGCAGCAAACATTCTAAGTCAAGACCCTAAATTCTTCACCAAATTTAACGTAGTCATTGCATCACAGTTGAATGAGAAGTAAGCGAATCGTGATTACATTACAATCACAATTACGTTACTGCTTTCGTGTGTATTGTAATCTTATATGCTGCGCTTTTCAGGGATCTCCTCAACTTGAGTAGGAATTTATGGGAGCACAGAATTCCATTCATTTATTGTTTAAGTATCGGATTTATCGGATGGATTCGAGTGCAACTCAATGAACACGCAATCATTGAATCACATCCTGAAAATGTTAAACATGATTTAAGACTTGATGCACCATTCGCGGAATTACTTACTTACATGGACACGGTCCGTGTAGCTGAGGAGCCCGGGGACGAGGGGACGGAGATCCTTAAGCAGCCGTGGTTGGTAGTTCTATTTAAAGCTATACAAAAGTACATCAACGATCAGCAGATTGGAAATAGCTGCATTCAAAATGGCAACAAGAACGGACCGAAAACACACCCATGTCGGATGAAGAGTTCGGAGAAGAGTCAATTTAAGGAATATTTAAGATCATGTACTTACTTTTTTCTGAACTATATACTACTTAATCGCGGCAAGGTCACTGCTCACGTACACATTTTTTATCAGTTTTGGCGAGCCTGAAACTTCCCGAGAACGAGCAGTTGTTTGAGGAAACAATGAAGGCTGTTCACGTGGCTCTCACTCCAACAGACATCCCATCGGATGTTAAGAGGATTCTTGAAGACCCAAAAGCACAAACCCTTCCTGAGGTTAGTTCAAATTATGCTGAATAGGTTCAACTGAATATAGACTGTGTTGGCTCAACTTGATTAATGTTTCCAGGCTTCTGTATTTTGGATAATGGCAAAAGCTCTTGCTCAGTTTGTTCAAGCCAATGCATGTCTTCCAGTCAGTGGGCCAATACCAGACATGAGGGCAGAGTCACAGAAATACATTAATTTGCAGAATGTGTAAGTTTTCATCTTGCATGCAAAGCTCCGTTAGCGAAATGACAAAGCTAGCTCTCTGTCTGAAACAGATATCGCGAACGAGCTGCCAAAGATGCCGAAGATGTGCTCCAAAGATGTCAAGCAATTGCTCGAGAATCAAACCTGCAAAATATCAGACTGAAACCGGATGAAGTTCGTTTGTTTTGCAAAGAAGCGCACCACCTGAAGCTGATCCGTGGCACTCCGTTGTTTGAGGAATTAGAATCGAGTCCATCAGTCATCTTAAGTGAATTAGGTAACATTTAATAATATCAATCCTGTCATGGTCAACATTATTCTTACTTGCAACTTGGATGAATCATTGGCAGCGAACAATATGGAAGACGTGGACGAAGACAAGCTGTTTTACCTCATGCTACGTGGAGTACTCCGCTTTGAAGCTAAATACAATACGTACCCAGGCGCCCTAGCGGAACACGAATCAGACATCACGAGGCTCAAGGCATTTGCCAAATTACTAACATCAGATCGTGTCTTCCCAGCTATTTACTCATTTCACCTTTTTTTAAAATTTAGTCACTGATGAGTGGGCTCATGAATGACTGGAATTCAACTTTGGTTGTGAAAGACGACTACATCCATGAGATTTGCCGTTACGGTGCATCCGAGATCCCATCTGTCGCGGGTTTCATAGGTAATCACAATGAATTCGCTGATATGCAATGCGAAAATGCGATGTAACTTAGTTTGAATCACAACCGAAATGTGCTTTTACTTTCAGGAGGATGCGTTGCTCAAGAGGCAATCAAAATTCTAACTTCACAATATGTTCCGCTGGATAATACTCTTATTTACAATGCGATCAATTCAACTACGTCAGCCTTTGTGATGAAGCCTTTTTCGATGTTATAGAACGGGAAGGATCTCAACCTTTACAAGACAAGAAATGAATCACACCCACGCAAAGTATTACATTTATCAACTGCTTCATTCATTTCACGCAACGCTTGTTGAATCTAGCAATTAATAGCAACTCATACAATACATTTCATTTGCTGTAAATCAAACTTATGTAAAGTGGTTCACATGTTGTAAAGGAAATACATACTCAAGCTGTGGCTGTGGTTGCACTAGTTTGACGGCTTCTCATTTCGCTGGAGTACAGGCGAATTACATGTAATCACTCCTGCCCTTAACTAACAGAATCTACCGGACAAAATTGCAGTAAATTGGTGGTTGCTCTACTTAATTAAATAATCAGTACTTAGAAGCTTAAAATGTAGCTCTATAGCAAAATTTAAATCGTCCAATGCAATCATAATTTAATCAGTGCACAATAGCATTGAAGAAGAGAATCAGAAGAGTACGTTATACTAAAGAGCTTTAATTTGGAGAAAGAGAGGATCAAGTTCCTTACTTTGAAGTATCCACTTGTATATTTTTCTCAGGATTTCGGATTTTGCTGACTTTAGAATTAAAGAACGAATTTGCCCACGAGCAGACTAGCCAATGCAATAAGAATTCCCACCACCACGTAAAGCATGAATTGGGCTGGTGGATTCGCGGCAGCCATTTCAAGACCGCCTCGTTCACTCATTTCACGTTTCATCCGGCGTTTTAGGCGATCAATTTCATCCTGCAATGTAAAAAAACGGCCATTGACGATTTCAGTAGTGGGGATTGGACTGAGACGCTTAATTTACACCAATTCACCAACCTTGAGACGGGCATTTTCAGCCTTAAGCTGTGCAGCTGCTTCATGAGACACTCCTCCGTCGCCGCCGCGGGCATCATCTGCCATAGCCTAAAAAGCAAAAGTAAAGAATATTTAGGGCATCTGCTATCACATGAACATTACTTGCAAAACGATTTGACAGTAAATCGCATAGTTTTGTAATAGGCATTATTTGGCCAACTCGAGGAGGTCACACATGCACGCAAGAAAATGGAACACTGTGCTAGCAGGTATACGTTAATGTTAACTACCTCTTTGGACTTTCGCAACGCTACAGGAAATGAAGCAGCCAATTATAAAACAATGGAACTGAATTGGAGTCTTTTATGTTTTTAGCCATGCAAGGTAATACGGAAGTGCGTACGGCTCGTTATAACGCCATACATAATTACATAATATATCCTATTATTGGAAATTTTATCAAGGTTATCAAGAGTGCTCCTTAAACTTTGTCTGGGAAAAAATACAACCAACCATTTAGTTCAGTGGTTGAATTTGAATATAACATGTACAAATCGGGCAACAATGAACGGTAGCTACGTAAAATTCTAATTGAAAATTGAACGAGTGTGTGTGTGTTCATGTGGGAATCGGGAAAAGTAGTTGACTAGCCGCGCAGGAAACGTGTCAAAAACCATGTTCCACCGAATTAATGTGAAATAAATGCCCCATCGAGCGGTACGTGATCATGAATATCAATACAATATTTGAGATTTGAGACCAAAACAAAGGAAAATACTGATCCTGATCCAAAACTTTCTCTCCTTTCCTTTCATTTTTCCGAGACAAGCCTGTCAAGCGCAAGCGAATGCAATCTCGCTTGCAGAAAAAAGCGATTACCACTAAAGTGGCAAGACGGCATAACAGGTGTGTAATTATATTGGACTGAGTAGTTGCTTGAGTTTGAGTAGGCAATAGTGCTGATCTACTTCACTTACCGACATATTTTTCATCGCCACATCCTCATCTCTGGAACGCCCTCTTTGTGCTTGTGATTCTTGGACAGTATTTAAGTCGTTCTGATTGTTGACATCTGATGGCATTTCGAAGGTGCAACGGAGCTTCGTGTCCATTAATTTAGTTTGGTCGACATTCCTCCACTGTTATAAGTAATGATACCGAGAGTGTCATAATTATAATGATTTCAAATTAACATGAATGGACTTGGGCCCCCAACTTACAATTTCTTCCAGGTTGATTTCACCATCTGGAATATAAAGCGCCTGAACCATGAATTTATGCTTGTTTGCTGTCGGTTCTAACTCACAGGGCTGGAAAACAACTGAAACGAATCACAATCATTAGCTTGTTTCTCTTCTCTCAAAGATGGAATGACTTGGACTGAACTATCGTTGTCACTTACCAGCAATACTAATGGAGACACCTGGATCAAGAATACCAGCATTTGGCCGAACACAGTATCTCTTCGGTGCAGTGGTTTTAATCTTGAAACAGATTCTTCTATCAGTTGGATTGGATAGCTTTAGCAGGGAAGTTGTCGCCGTCGTAAACGGGCCTGAAATGATTCCGGCAGACATAAATTAGAGTTTATTGTTGAATTGTTAAGAATCAATGGATCCCTTACCTTTAAACTTAAGTTCTTGTTCTGGTTCTATTTTTAAAACTTGGGGTTCCGGCATGTTGCTTAAGTTAATTTACTGTCTAATAGTAATTACATATGCAATCAAATTTTGTTACGCACAATAATTCCTTCTCAGAATCCTACATTAAAAGTGGACTCTGTGCAGCAATAAACTGTGCTAATTTGAGAATGATGAATTGCGACTGGGAGTTTGTTGACACCTCACGCTGTTAAGTGGCTTCGTACAAATTAAAATTAAAAATACAAGTTGAGTTGACCCGACACTAATCGTGGTTAGATTGCTGCGATGAACTGACTTGACTTGTGTTCGATAAAATAATGCAGAGACTTGGGACTCGCGCATTAGCTCTTTTACGTGCCTTCTGCCTACAATTTCACATTACATTGCATGCATGCAGTACGTTGTCCGTTTCCGAATTACATAACATTGCGTTAAAATTGTAGCCGTAGCTGTACGTGGACGAAATTCTGTGTTGTGCTATCTCCGCCTTACAAAACGCAGATCAATAAATGTGTGCATGTGATGTGGAATTAAGCGTAGAAAAGGCGCACAGGCTTTGAATCAATACAGCTCCACTTTTATTATTGTTGTGGAGAAGGCGAACCAAAAACCCTTGTGAGGAGCCTGGGGACTGCTGTTTCGACGTGCGGATTGCAATTTTGTGCTGGTGCTGATCTGGTGTATGAAGAATGGGCGGCGGTGGTCACGGACACGGGCACGAGGCACCATACAAAGTTCCTGACTACAAAATCTACAAGGTCGAAGATGTTCCGGAATTACTCGCTGTAGAAAGGGCACTTAAAAAGGAAGGACTGAAAGATCCATGGCTCAGGTATGCATTCGTAATTAAAATTACACGGAGAATTGGGTGCCTATTTCTGCAAGAGTGGTGCTGATTTCGAAATAATTTTGTGATTTTCTTGCACAGGAACTATGTTTGGAAGTACGGGAAACCATACAAGACAGGACGATACATTTTTGACAGAACACTCGGACGTGGTATGAAATGGGGATTTATCGCTGCCCTGATTACAACTGGAATCGGGTATATTCTTCCGGACGACCAATGGTACGGTCCATACAGCACGCGTCATGGCCACGGTCACGGTGAAGAGCATGGCGCAGGGGCACACCATTAGCACATCGAGGATCCAGCACGAGTTCATCGTAGTTTTTATAGTCTATGCCGTGCCTGAGCATTGGAACTGCCTCGATCGAACGTTTAGCTTAGTGTAAATGTGAAGGTTGTACCCGAAATCCGCTACGTAGTCATTTTAGGTTAATTTTGGAGATGTTAGGAAGATGTCTATAAATTGAAAAGAATTTGTACATAAGTTCCGTCAGTCATCTGATTAAATAAATTTATTACCGGCCAATAAGTCAATGGAATTCTAATTTTACTCTGGAGGAATGATCACAGCGGAGCTGTCAAATTAATAACTTAACGTGATTGGAAGCAACGCAATAGGAAGGAAGGACTAGACTAGAAAGTAAAGATAAAGCCTACAATTTTTTTCTGTGATATATCTATGTGCGTCAACTTCAACTTCTCTGAATTTTTCATTGAACTGAAGCCAGAATTTAAACAAGATATTAGAATTTTAGGCAGGGAAGAAGCGCCGTCTAAACTTGGCTCAGTCACATCGTTAACCGGTGCGTCTCAGTGAGCACGGGATTGTCCACGAATTCAGGGCCGTAGTAGATCATAACGCTGAATGTTGCAAAAGCCATGGAGCCCCAAAATAGGATGTAGAGTAAATATTCTGATGTGTATTCCGAAGACAGCACAACCAACATGGCCCACATCATCACCGAGAAGGCCAAGAACGCTGGCAGCTATAAGATCAGTACGCGCAAGGTTGAAATGCTGTAGAAAATGTCATGGCTTGTGCTTGGAACTTGTGAATACTTACAGTATAAACCTTCCAGTCACGCTTTCTGTCTAATGGTGACTTTTCCGTCAACCCTTCGTCCTCGCTTACTGAGTAATTGCCTAAAAATAAGTCCATCGCATCCTAAAAGAAAAGTTTAAAAGTTTAAAGTTAAGATTTCAGTTCCTGCGCAATTTTGTTCTGGATTCATACCTGTCTATGTCCGTCGAACCAGTTGTTCTTCACGTAGCGTACTGCTGAATTGTAACCATCTCTAGCAATCCCTGCTGCATTCCGCTTGCCCGTTCTCGTGAAATCACTCTTCAGAGCACCAGTGCCAGCATATTCAAGACTGCAAACATCGCCATTGTCCGCCCAAACGTTTTTGAACAGGTACTCAAATTGAGGATCATCGAGAATTTTTTGACGATCTCTTAAGATATTCAGTTTCTGCGGATTTAAATAAGCAGTTAAACTTGACCATACTAAGAAATGTTCCAAAAGAGTGGCACGGCACGTACCCGTAACACAGTTTCCAAACTCAGCCTGGCCAGAAGTCCTTGCAATACATTTGTTCGATCCAAACAATCTACGCAATTTGTGCGAAATACACCTTCCTGTGTTTTCTGTCTTTGTCCATATGACTGTAAATAGTAGCCGAATACTTCCAGCTCGTGCGAGAGTCGGTTTGTTAAAATATCCAGTCGCTGCCATTGCATATTCCGACACTCATGATGAAAATCGAATGCTTCATATCTAATTTCATATGACCCGAACATAAATCAGGGCAATGCAGATTTGAGTTATAGCATGGTATTTCCGTGCATGGCGTACCTCACGTTTTCCAAGCCAGAGCTGTCAACTAGTTTCTGGAACGTGTCATGAAGCACGAGCTCGGACCCAGTTTGGTTGACCTATTGCAAGGGCGAAGAAATTAAAGAAATGGCATATTATGAGTGATGGCGAAGCACGAACGAACTAACCAAATTCACGCAAACAATATTATTGTATCTCGCGATCAGGTCTTGGAAGTGTTTTACAAAGGCATCCACATGGTTGGCCTGCTGAAGCGTGGGAGGAGGCTTGTATCTCAAATTTGGTTTCTGAGTCCAGAAAGCTGGCACGGATCCGCGAATCTGCAGGGTTGTTGCCATACTGTTGCATTGGAATTGATCGAATCAATGGGGTTTAAACAGACACACCTGCACGAATGAAGCCATATTCCCATTATATTCAACAATTTGCTCAGTCTCGACAAAATTTGAGACGTTTCCTTCCGCATCTATGCCCCTTGAAAACAATCTTGTCCCAGGTCTTTTACAGCTTCTTCTTGAAATCACAATAAGCTTGAACTTATTGCCATTCATTTCAACATTGTCGATAGCTATAACTGCAAACAGAAAGAAAAAGAATTAGTAGTTAAGTGGATATGGAACACATCCATCCAAGTTTGAAGTTACGTACATCCATGAATCAAGGGCACACAAAACTTCCTGAAATCTGAATTCGTTCTGAATGGGTGGAGAGCGTGACTGTTCCATACAAACCTTTCATCAGCGCGATCAATCAGTGATTGCTATCGAAGAAGCAGTCATTTTAGTCCGAAATTAAGTCGCCTAGACTTTGATTGATTCTTACTCGATGGAAATCTGGTGGATTGTAGTCCAATGCCTGGACGTTCAGGCTTAGATCATAAGTGTAGGAAAAGTAGAAATATTGAGTGGACAATACTGTGTTGATCATATCAATGTATGTTTGATTGAAGTTTTTCTGAAAGACGTAAAAACAGATGGTTTAGGCAAATGCGTTCTTCACACCTATAGCATGCTTTGTGTCGGTTGTTACCTGATCTGGATTTAAATACAGAATTGATCTATGGAACGGGATGAGTTCATACTGATTCAGCTGCCACACCACATGCGCATTAATTTCCCCGACTCTTACTCGGCTTTTGATAACAATTAGATATGGCCCAGCTATTAAGTTTATCACGCCAACAATGCCTGCTATCGAAATTGTTCGAATCCGATCATCCTCAGGAATCTTGCTGAAATCACCTACGGTATACAGAAAAAACGAAATTGGCCACTACGCCGCTACCCATTTTCCCATATGTAAGACTTTGAAACTAATAAACTCACGAGTTACAGTTATGGAATCTGTATCGCGGTCAATCACGATAATTGTGTCTCCACCTGAGAATGGCGAGGGATGTATAAACATCCGGTCTGATGTTTCCACCCTGTTTTATGAGAATCAAATTACGTTTTACATTTAAGATAAGATCAGTATGAATAGCGAAGGTCAACATACAAGATGAGATTGTCGTAAGTCTCCGACATATTATCGTGTTCTCGGAAATCGTTGCGCGGTAATCAGCAGGAATTCGGTGATCGCTTCCAGGAAGTGGTCAGAAGAATGTGATCAATTGACCAAACCGTGGCGCTGGTGTATCAAAGGAAAACAAGCTAAAAGAACAAGGAATTCGGCTTCATCATGGAGCTGCCTTCGAGAATTTAGAATTTTCTTTTGTGAAAAGGGGCAGCCACTTCCCGCTTGCCGTGTGCCAACAAGCAATTTTGATTATGCCATGGCCAGAGGCTGAGTGGCCAATCTAGCCTTTGATCCAAAGTGTAGAGAACGAATTTGGGAGAACCCCAGATGGGGCCGAATTTTAAGTTACAAAACGCTTTAAAATTATTTTTAAAACACTCGCACTCACCTGTTGTTGCGGTCAACCAAATAAACGGGCGGGGCTTTGATACAGATCGACACGGAGCTGTCAGCACACAACCATTGTTCTCAAAGACAAAAACTGAAATAATTACGAGCAGTTAATTACAAAAAATATTTGAGATTACTGTATGTGCCGTATGCAGCTGGCAGTTGTAGTGACAGTGTTTTCAGTATTTCTTTCATACAACCTCATCTTTTCAATTTTCGAGGTTATCCACGAACAATAGCCAGAAAACACGCGACGCGACTCGCTGTTTCAGAGGATGATCATTTTGTTACACAATCACGCGTATGAGTTATGAGATCCAGTCTCTCTAACCTCAGGTCCGACCGGCAGGTGCGGTGACGAGCGAGGTGCAATGATCCATCTGTTAACCTGCTGCACTAATTCAGCAGTTAGCTCAGTTTGATTATGTGCATGGCTGCATGGCATGCTATGTATGGAGGTATTGATTACGAATTCTCAAAGCACAATCACAAATAACGTTTTGGGTCTGTATCTGTTACTCTGTACCGAGTATCGGGCCACCAGGAAGATCTGCAAACAGAATACCTTCGCCTTGGCCTTGTAAAGTCAGTTAGGCACTTCGTGAATAGTCATTCATTCCATGATGCTGGCGGGAGCAAAAGCACATGTCGTTCACACAATTAATGCGATGCTACGGCCAAAGTGGAGTTGACTCTATTTGAAACTGAGATGGTTCAGATAATTTGCGAAGATACTGGGAGAAATTAGCAGAAATTAATGGGGCAAAAACAGACGCGCTTCGTATTTGGAGATTGGACACTGAGCATCCCATTCCTGTGGGGTCCTGCCAGTCCTGCGTCCTGTGTTTCGTCTGCCCAAGTCGATGTCGCGAATGCACAAAGCAAAAAGCGGAATTTCGGGGAATCCATTCTCATATCATACCAGTACCAAGCACAAGCACCAAGGAGTAATATTCGACAACGCACAGAACACTGCAAGCCAATTGTTGTGTTCCTGTAGTAGTTGCATTTATATCCAACCAACTATCAACAGCACACGTACTTCTTCCGTAAATGCTGTATTCTCTATGGCCCTACACAGCCCAATGCACACAAGGCACATTCTGTGGATTGGATGAATAGAGTCTATTCCATTAGAGATTGGTTCGAGCGCATCAAATCGTAGCCAGTATTGAACCTTCAACCTCAAATCAACGCCGTGAGGTCATTCAAATATTAACTGTGTGTAATTTTGACAATTGAGCTTAGACAAAGAAATTTTGGAATCAATTGGACATTTTAGGCAACATCCGCACCCACTTCAGGTAAAATTGAAGAATGGCACATCAAAATAACACCAATAACTGCCACGCAGTAGTGGCTGCCGGAGTTTCAGACGCCCAAGAAGATCTTAAGAACTTCTGGCCTACCATCACCAACGAAATCAAAAATCTTACTGCTGTAAGTGCTTTATTTTAGTAAATGTATGCAAGCGGCCACCACAGCGGAACGGATATGTAGTATTTCTACTCTAATTTCGTTTGAAACATAGAATGATCTCCGGGTTCAAGAATTACCATTGGCCAGAATCAAGAAAATCATGAAATTAGACGAAGACGTCAAAATGATAAGCGCCGAAGCGCCAGTTCTATTTGCAAAAGCCGCAGAAATTTTTATCCACGAGCTAACTCTCAGGGCCTGGATTCATACTGAAGATAATAAACGACGGACGTTGCAGGTAAAACTCTGAAAACTTGTACGAATTGTAGCAGATATGCAAATATATAATTTAACATGTTATGCCTAACAGTAAATAAGCGTGCATGTCTTTTAGTTCAGTGCACGTCATTAGACAACAAAAATTCAGTCTTAGATTTAGTCTCATGATTTCGACTCTATTTTACAGCGAAATGACATTGCGATGGCCATCAGCAAATACGATCAGTTCGACTTCCTCATTGACATTGTACCCCGAGATGAGCTGAAACCAGCTAAGAAGGAAGACTCAAAATCACATGCAATTGTTGGTACTGAACAGGTAAGAAACTTCAATCCTTCCATTCGCGTGTCTCGCCACCAATGAATTGATGAACAAGTTACCAATGACCTGTCGCCTTTAATATCGACAATTTAGGTTCAGTACTATTTGCAACTGGCTCAACAACAGCACGCTGCTTTGCAACAAACTACGACTGGTGGAGTACAAATTCTTCAAGGAGGACTCGGTGGCGGAGTTCAAACAATTCAGCTCATTCAGAATCCTGGCGGTGGCACCCAGGCAGTGAGTCGTGTTTGATTGTAGAGCGTGTCAACCTCAAAGTACGTCTTCAAAATCACCTAACTGAGAAACTTTCATTAAAGGTTATGCAGCAGCCTCAAATTATTACCCAACAAGGCGGAGTGTTACAATTAGGAACTCAGGTACATTAAAATATCAGAAATATTTTTTCCCGTTGTTAGTCGAAAATGCTGCAGAAATTGTAAGTTCTAACTTATAATTTTCTCCCAGTACCATCCTCAAGTTCAGCAAGCCAATGCAGGAGGTGGACTGCAGATTGTTCAGCAAGTGATTGGCCCGAATGGAGAAGTGCAAAACGTTCCTCTTCAACTGACTGCCTCACAGTTACAAATGCTTAGAATGCAAATTCAACAAAATACTTCGCAAGCTGCACAAACTTCTCAACCAATCATCCTCACTTCTGCGAACGGTGGTCAAGGAGCGCAGATTATTAACAGTTAATGCTGTTCAGCTACCAGGGCCTAATCAAGCACCAGAGTATCAGCTCAAGATTCTGCGAAAAATATGATATTTCCAAGTATGAATATGTAATTTAAAATGTCTTCTGTTCCATAGATTCCAGTTCAAACGTTTGTTTTACAGTTTCAGGGGCATTTCTGCTATTCTTCTTGTGTGGACCGCCTTACGGGCGATTTTCCTAGTTTTCTCAGTTTTTCATGTTTCTATAATTTATGTCTCGAATTGATTGACGTGATTGACTGAATAAAATAGTATTGGTCAGTGAGTTGAGAGTTGAATATTCTTGTACTATTTTACTGCAAATTGACAAGTACATTCGCATTAGCAGTTTTCGCAAGCAGTGTGGCCTTGTAGACGGCGAACTTAACAGTCTTTACCAGCTAAAAATTATGATCTGCTGATGTTTCGTACGTTCTTTCGCAAGTTTCATACGGCACGAGGGCACGAAGAATAAACACAAGAGACGAGATTTCAAATAGTTGAAAATAAAAAAGCCTGAGAATTATACATGAAATTAACTCAATCCAAATTATAATTTAGGAGTTAGTTCCAAATTAATCAAAATGTCGTTCTTCGGCATTGACAAATTCTTCAAGATTTTCTCCATTATTCGGGCAAATGGAGGCGTGCGAAAATCGCTGCGGAAGCTGTATCGGTACGTTAATTGGATATTAATAAATTGTGGACTGACTGCTTCCAATGTCAGAAATTAAAACTATTTCCAGATTTGACGAGCTGAAAATGGGAACTTTGATTGGTGAAGATAAGTACGGAAACAAGTACTACCAAAATGATAAGCACTTTTATGGTAAGTCTCCAAGCTGCGTAAATTGACTTGATTCGTAGCCAATTGCTTTCCTGCTTTGTTTGAAATTAAAATAAACTATCGTCACGACGTGAAATGATCTCTATCTCTGAATTTTAAGGTCGAAATCGTTGGGTGGAGTATCCCGAGAAGGTAGGGCTGGAGTATGATGGAAGTCAAATTCCTGCAGAATGGTTTGGTTGGCTTCATTACAAGACAGATATACCTCCAACAATTAAGCCTCCAGCAAAGTACAAATGGATGATTGACCACCAGGAGAACAAATCTGGGACAAATGAGCAATATGTTCCGTACTCAACGACGAAGCCTAAAATTCAATCCTGGCAGCCGCCCAAACCCGGCCAGTCGTGAATTCGGATTACCGGTCATACTTTGCGTTGTTCATTGACCTAACCATAGTTTTAGAAAAGACGTTTATTGACGCCCCCACGGATGTAAGAACATTGTTCAAGCTCATGTCCTTCACGCATCGTAGAACTAAATAAATTAACTACACGATTCCTAGTCCAAGTGAATGTTCTATCACCCAGTCATGCGTTTATTCTGATATGTTTACTTGTTAAACATATGCCATCGCATGCCAAACCAAATCGTTTAAAGTACTCATCGCATAGTGCTGTTTATTCGTTCAGGCTAAATGATATGATAAAGAATTATGATAATTTATTCTCACGTGCATAATGTGCATTAGTTTAATTTAAAAAAATAAACTCTGCTAAGAAACCGGCAGGGTACTAATGCAGCCTATGCAGCCCTCCACCGTCGTCGCAGGAGAGGTGAATGGATTCATTAATGGAATTGCAACTGGACTCATATCCCACATAGCTAATGCACTCGGCACTCGATGATGATATGATGAAGCAGATGAAGGTTTAGAGCCCAATATAACTGCACAGAGTGAACGTGCTGAACAGCACGATGATCACAAGCACCAAGGCCAGCCATGCAGAGATCCCACCTTCGAATTGATGAAAGAATTTTTAACAATTAGCACAAATTCTACTTCTGTATCTTCTGCATGAAGTTAATAAATTACTTGTCCTCTCAATGTGATGAACTCGGATCTGATTATCGATTGAAACGCTAACAACTGCGGCGTCAGAATCAGCCAGTACATATTCAGAGTTGGGGTCCGCTGGAGGAAGGAATGTCAGACCGGTTATAAAATTCTTATGGGCTTGCTCTACGTGCTTAATTCTCTGCAAAGAATGAGATAATGTTCAAGTTAAATATCGAACAAATCTTACGAGCACGTCTATGGCAATTTTAGAAAAAAGAAAACTCACCTGCAAACTAAAGCTAACATAGATATCCACGTCTCCGGTAGTCATTGAACCTATGGCTAAATACTTCCCACATTTACTGACTGCCAGTGCTGACAAGACCGAGCCAACCTCCTTAACTTTCGTCAAAGTAAAAGGTGACGGCCCAGTCCAATGTTGCAGGTACGACTTGTGCTTCTTGTAATCAAGTGGGTTTAAAATCACAAAGAGACGATTCACGTTCTTCTTATCTTCAACAACACCGAACCTGAATTCGCAACAACCATTTGTGATAGCAATCAAGACAATCAGTAAAGGTGGGAGGTTGTGACTGGCATTATCCGTAAGGGAGTATCATACTTGCAACGCTTGTAGTTAAATTTTCCTTCGTCTTCAGGTGGGAGGTCCAGACTTAACACGAGTTTGCCGTCAACAACTGACCAAATTCTACATTTTCCATCTCTGCTAACACAGCTTACCTAATCAAGATTATTAGCAAATTAGGATTCTAGACCAAATTTGTCGACAACTATTTATTTTCGTCACTTACCAACTGGCGATCCAGACTAATATCTAAATCCATAATTTCTCTTTTCGATGCCTCTATTTTGTTCTTCAGTTTCATTTCTGGAAAATTCCAAACTCGTAAGCACCCATCATTGCCTCCTGTAATTACTAGCCTTCCGTCAGCACTGAACCCGACACAGTTCTGACAGGGATCCTTAGGACTGCAACAGATATAGTAAATATAGTTCAAGTCAAAATTGTTAAAACGCAACAAATTACTAAACCCTAGCCATGTTACCTGAAATCTGTTTGAACGCTCTGAATCGTTTGAATGGTAAATCCTAAATCTGAGTAATTTGACTCAATCCCGGAACCTTGGGAGTTGGAATCTGTTCTCTGTGCGGGCCTCACGTCTCCATTTGCTGTACTAGAATGACGACGCCGACGTAAATTCTCTGCATCTCCGCCTTCAAAAGTACGTGCTCGGTGAAGGGACATCGTTGAAATTCAAGTAGGACTGACCTTCGGAAGGATCTTACCTTGATGAATATCGTGTGAATCACCCAGGGTTTGTCTCTGTGAGCTCATCTTCAGCAGGTAAATGTTGCATTCGGCATCCTTTCCAGCTGCTAAGAAAATCTTCTTCCCATTGTTAAACGAACCAACTGTGCAATTCATGATGGCAATCGGAAAAGTATCATGTCTTTGAGTTTCGTAAATAATATAGTCCTTCTTTTCATAACCAAGCTCGCAAATAGCCTTCATCAAAAAATATCGTCAGTAATACTTGTAATACGGCAAACGTGAGTTCATTGATAATAGTTTTCAGTCAAGTTGCACTTACAAATCCATTGAACACACCAGTGTTTGACTGACCACCACCACCAGCAACTACGACATAGTTTGACGAAATCGCAGTCACAGCGTACAGCGGGAAGTTAATTCGATTTCGTTCTAGTCCAACTTTCGCAGAAGATCGCCTACGAGAAGAGTCGTCGCCTTCTTTTGGTTGGACCATGCTGATCAATAAATATTGTACCGTTCACAGGTTAATTCTTTACCGGATGGGTTTTGTGCAACCTGCAACGCAAGCGACACAACATACAAAGATTTAGATTAATTTAGTGACGAAATATCCGGAGTACTACAACTTTGTCAATAAGTTAGAAGTCAGGCCAACTGCTGATTTCTCACCGCTCAACTTCGTATCCAGAAACACGGTTCGATGTCGAAATCTGGTATCAACTTAGGCCAGCTAATCACCGTCTTATCTTTGCTTCTGTGATTTCACCGGTTACGTTCTTCTAAGATTACAGGTAGGGCTTATGAATAAATTATGAAACAGTTTCAATCAGCATCGGCATGTCTAGCCCAACAACTGCCTGAATGTGTTGGAGTTGGAGAAAGTGAAAAGTGCCAAGTGTCAGTTTCGTGCTTGTGTAAACTGTGAACTCATTTCTACAGCCAAGGACGGCGTTTGTAACTTTTGCGCAATTTGAAAAAATACAGTGGGAATTCGATATCTCAAAAAAAATTTCAAAAATCGTTTTAGCGTACAAATCTAGGCCGGAAAATGCGATTTTTTTTGTTTCGGTCATTTTTTCGATATCTCCCATAGCAACGGAGAAAAGTGTACTGACAGGTTTTGGGAGGGGGGGGGGTAAACGCATACCTTTGTTTTAGTTTTGGGACTGATGTCCCAGTCCTCTCACCAAAGGAATTAGCCTACGGAACTCAAGATCCAATACCCGTCGGATGCTATGCTGACAGCTGCAATTTTGTACAACTTGCTAACTTCCCGCATCTGAATAATTTCTAAATTTGCACGCACTTGCTTGACTTCTTATGCAACAATTAGCAGGTATGACTCAACATCTGGCCGGATAACCTTCAGGCATGGCACAATGTGTCAGCCCTCTGAAAGTAACACCTTGCATGTACCGAGACCGCTCCTTAAGAACAGGCAAGACGGCGACAGCAAGCAATGGCATATGGGCATTAAATTAATTCAGATATGACTCATGGAACAAAAGGAGTTCTTTATCCATTGTATCCAGACTGATGATGCAAAATGACTCACCAGTGCTACTTATCTCAAGGCTCAGGACAGACTCGAAGCAAAGCTCAAACGAAAAGTGAATTGATCTTTCCCGGAAATCGTATCTCAATTATCGCTTTACTCATGAACTCAAAATATCATGCAAATCCGCAAATGCAACAAAGCCCATAAATAAGATGGTGATTAACTGCGTGTTTCGCGTTTCTCTTTTCTATTCTCACCCTACATTCAATGTCAAAGAAGGACACAAACGCAATTATACAGTGTCATTTTTCGCATTTTGACAAATTACTAGGTAAACTAAGCCATTAAAATTTACACGGTTGCTAAATGCTAATTAACAATTTAAGATCGAGTCCCTGTGTGTATGAAAAGTAGCAGTCTCACGCGGGCCGTAAAATCTTGGCTTCAAGTCGGAGAACAAGGTTCCATGGACCACACTTACGCCGGGCCAAAGCCACAGAAAAGCAAGTTGGACCACGTAAACAATGATTTTAGATGGGAAGTATGCAAAGTACAATTTGCAATTATGTTGTAACAGCAAATTACCTTCAGACTAGACAATTTATGCTTCAGTGTCAGCAGTAGTAGCTTTTTACTGATACGGGCGACCGCCCCTTCAATTTGATTTATGACAAAAGTGTATATAATGTAATGCTATAATGCTTCAGTGTCAGTCTGTTTGCACAGTGAGTAATTTATGTAAATACTATTCGCATTACTAAACATGGACAGGATCCTTCTTCGTTCAGCAATGTTACGGCAAGGAGCTTCTAAGCATAGGTGATTAGTGATTAACCAACTAATTGATAAATGTTTCAACATGAGATCAATTCCAAAGAAAATGAGAACTTTTAGTTGTGTTGTGGGAAACCTGCGCCAACATTGCATTGCGACGCCAATTTCTATCCTTTTCAAAAACTTCATCTTACGTGTGTTATCTTTCAGATTCTAAGGCATGTAGGCAGATGTAGGCAAAACTGGTGGCTGCCAGTTCGCAATCAACAAATACAACATTTTGCAAGTGTATTGAACTTAGCCAAATAATGTAGAATCCGAATTCTGATGACAATGCCGACAACTACTCTCGCTTACTCGCTTCTTTCCTTGCCTTTCTCTCTGAACGCAGCCTGAATTTCAACTTTATTTGCTTGCAAACAGTTGGTGTTGACAGACTCATTTTCGGCACGGAATTTTGAGGCGCATGGACCCCCTGCTATTATCGAAAATCCAGATTGATTTGTAAGGATAATTTGTGTAGAGACAAAGAAGCTGGTTAAGTTCATCAGAAGAAAGGCATAACAATTATAACACAAAGAGCAACAACAAAGCGAATCCAAGGAAGGATAATCCTGGCTACTAATTATGGAATCGTAATTATTGGTTGCACAACGCGCTCATTTGCCAGCCGCTGGCTCCGGCATGCTTTGGAACTTGGACTTTTAAGGAGGTATGTAAATAAGACTTTTCACAGATTATTCCAGTGAATGACAGAAATATTTCTAATACGAACTCAACGCCTCAGACTCTTTGAGGAGCGCAGAATGAAACACAACTTTAGAAAAAAGGTCAGGTGTAGTATGGATGGCTTAAAAAGATCAGTCGAAAATATATCACACTCTGACTATTGAGAGGAGTTTGGATCAGTTCTGGACAGGAAACGAATCTTGACTAATGTCACGACGAAGTCGAAGCTCCAGAATGAAAAGCCCGATGCTGCCTTATTCAGCCATCAACAATTATGCCTCCGGTTCAGCTTCCTCTTTTCGCTGTCGTTCTTTTCTTCTGGGTATGACCGTAGCCTCCGTGACATGGATCACATGCATGTATTTATATTGGAATCTGAATTCCGGGCCGGATTCAAGCTCAATCTTCGCACCTCCATCGCCAGATTCTTACCTTCCTTTGCGTGAATTAAGCCGGAGAGCAAACCTGTTCAAGAATTTCAAGAAAATTATCAATGAAGCGCCTTCAAACGGAATTTGGAAGGTGAAGTTTAAAGAGTTGATCGATGATGGCGTCATGTTCAAAAACAGCGAAGACAGAAAAAATGATCTCAAGTCAAAACTGATTTTGAACAATAATGACAACAATGAAGGATTTGCCGACAATATTGGTGTAGTTAGAACAATTGAAGAAAAGAAGCTGAAGCTAGAAGGCATTAAATTGCACGCATTTAATGCCCTAATCAGTTCACGGCTCCAATATAACCGAAGTATTCCTGACACAAGACATGACAGGTACGGCACAAATGAGAAAATTCCCTTTCCGTTTCCGCGAATGGTAATTTGATAATTACTACATGCTAAAACTACTTCAACAGGTGCTCATCGCTTGAATACTCTTCTTCATTACCGAAAGCAAGCATCATAATTTGTTTCTATAATGAGGAGTTTCATGTGCTCATGAGAAGTATTAGAAGCGTATTGGACAGGGCAACAAATACTCAAAATGTTCACGAAGTAATTGTAATTGATGATTACAGCGATTTGGGTGAGTCTCAAGTCTTACGCACTGCAGAGCGAGGACTTGCAACACTCAGCAGGTAAACCGAGTGTGTTTTTATGTATTTCAGAGTCTTTGCATGAGGAAGTTGACGACTATATAAAGACACATTTTTCCAAGAAGGTAAAATTTTATAAAACACCACGGAGAGAAGGCTTGATTCGGGCCAGACTCTTTGCTGCCAGACAGGCCACTGGAGACGTAAGCTGGATCAATTAATACGAAAATGAACCGCTCCTGAGATGAATGATTTTCTTTCCAGGTTCTAGTATTTCTAGACAGTCATATCGAAGCAAATGTGAATTGGTTGGACCCATTGTTGGCTCGTGTCAAGGAGGATCGAACAATTGTCGCGACGCCAATTATTGACATAATTAATCCTGATACATTTGCGTACTCTTCATCGCCGCTTGTTCGTGGTGGTTTTAACTGGGGGCTGCATTTCAAGTGGGATAACGTTCCAAGAGAACTCCTCCAACACGGCGAGGATTTTGTGAAACCCATTCAGTGAGGGGCCAGAACAATGCCTTTCCGACATAGCCAGTCAGTTTCCTTTTGATAAATCTTTTGCGCTACTTTCATTACAGATCTGCAACGATGGCTGGTGGATTGTTTGCCATCAACCGTAAATATTTCTTTGAAGTGGGCGAGTATGACGAAGGAATGGACATTTGGGGTGGAGAAAATATTGAGATGTCTTTTCGTGTAAGTTAGACAATACATTTTAATATGACGTGCGACTCAATAATTTCATAAACTCGGTCACATTTAATTTTAAAACACTTAGGTTTGGATGTGCGGAGGCAGAATTGAAATCATACCGTGCTCTAGGGTAGGACATGTATTCCGAAGAAGGCGACCTTACGGCGCACCAAATGGTGAAGACACAATTCTCAAGAATTCAGCACGGGTTGCAGAAGTTTGGATGGATGAATATAAGGTACGTTTCTCTCCTGTTTCAATGTCACGGACGTTTCTAAACAAGTTTGAATCATTTAATTTGCTTCGTTTGCAGGGTCGATTTTATAAGGCACGACCCACGGCACAAAAATTGCCATATGGTTATGGAAATGTGCAGGATCGTGTGAGACTTCGCGAAAAACTTCACTGCAAGCTTTTCAAGTGGTATCTCGACAATATTTACCCAGACATTCTTCAGGAGGAAAACAAACCGTCCAATTCGACAATAATGAAACCTTGGAACAAACGTGTAAGGAACTATATCAGCAGGTTCCAACTCAATTTGGACAGCACAAAACTGTGCTTGGAGAGTCAGAAGGCTGTGTCAGTGTCAAAGAATACTGGGTTGATTCTCGGGACTTGTCAGCCTTGGAATAAAAAACAGGTTAACAAACTGTTTCCTATTTAAGGTTCTTGGAACAAGGCAGGGTTTATTAAAAAGTGTGCTTTTTTAACAGAGGTGGTCGGAAACAGACAAACATGAACTGATTCTTGCTGAGCTTTTATGTCTTGATGCCGGTGATTCAAGAGTGCGTCTATCAAAATGTCACGAATTGATGGGCTCACAAGAATGGAGAAGGTCCGGTGAAGTAAGTCCAGAGCTCAAAGACCAAGCAACGAGCGTGGATCAATAACTTAACATTTCATACTTTGTTTCTTTACAGAAAGGCACAGCAATATACAGCGTCGCAGCTGGGCAGTGTCTCGCAGTTTCAGGCCCGGAGAAAGAGTTCGCCGTCGGGTCAAAGCTAACGATGGACATTTGCTCCGAATCAAGTCCTTCGATGACATTTAACTTGATAAACTACGAAGCTCTCTAATATAAGAGAAAGAATTTAATTACGGCTTGTCACCAGTGACCAGTGCAGGCTTGTCATTGTCACTTATCCCAGCTCAAACTCGCAAACGATGCTTTAATGTGGTTGTTCTACCCGTGTTGTGTTTTAAAGTATTTAAGACTGATTACTGGATGCTTTCAATTTAATGACACCTGAATTGTGCTTCTCTATTTGTAAAAGACAACTCGGGCAATACTTATACTTCGATTTTTGCACAGGAGCTTAGATTAGCGATGAAGTTTGGAAAGGAGAGGAGTAACTAGAATTTGAGTGTTAATTTGAGAAAGTGAAATAAATGTGTTTGCAACTAATTTATTCTAAATCAAATCTAATCTTTGCAGCTGAAATTACACAGGCAACACTTTAAATTGGTCGAAAGTTGACAGACAAACTAGACTCATAAAGCAAAAGCAAGAAATTTGATGCAATATGTATAATTTTTCATTTTTCATTAATAGGAAGAAACGAAGATGAAAAACGAAGAATCTTTGATATTTAAAGTATTTATCCTTAAAAACCCTTTGGTTCGTTCTGTATTCGGTGGTTTTGACTTGGATTATTAGCACTTCTTTAAGAGAAAGCTGACATCAGATCCGCTGGGATATTCGACAGGTTCCTTGCCCCTGAAAAGACCAAGTTGCAAGTAAATCCAACAATCATCAGTTAGCAAGTCAGTATTGATAACTTAGTACTAACTGAACGAATAGGCGACTCGGCTTCAGTCCTCCCAAAGTAGCTGTGTCTCCCTGAACGTGAAGGTACGCACCCTCGCGCAGTCCAAGCACCGGAGGCAGAGACATGGACAATGAATGATACTCGTTGAGTCTCATCTCTCTTGTTTCCTGCATTAAAATTAAACCCACTGACTAGAAGTTCAACCGTATTTAAGTTGTGCTCAATGAGTCTCACCCCTTTATGTGTGCTATCGGGGTCTGTGTCCAAATAGTGCGGATTGATATGGAAGTCAACTAGGCCAAGCGCGCTCAAACTCTTCGGATGGACAATTGGCATATCATTTGTAGTGTTGATTCCAATCGTTGACACGTTGGTTCCAGCCGATATTCCCATGTATGGTGCTCCCTGCAAGTAACAAGAACCATTCATTCTGCTTATTCGAGTGTTGACATTGAAAAATTGAAATGGCTGTTGGGACTTGCGACTTAAAATGCATACCTTTTCCAAAACCTGACGTCTGATTGGTTCAATTAACTGCTTATCCTGCAGTGTCTTAAGTAGCAAGAAAGTATTTCCACCACCAACAAAAATACCCTGTGCCTTTTCCACTGCTTCCACAGGGTTGGGAACTTCGTTAAGTCCAACTACCGTGAAGCCTAAGATCGATAGAAAAGGAATTATACACAACATATGCCATACGATAAAATGTAACGCTTACCTTTTCCCCATGAAGTAAACTCAGTTCGGACTTTATCAGTGTACTTTTGTAGATCGTCTGCAGACGCATACGGAACAAACACAATTTCCTTCACCCCATTTCTGCAAGAGAGCAATTTTTATTTCACAATTACATCTGATGCTGGGATGTAACATACTTCGTGAAGAATTCAATTATGTATTCTCGGCAGTACTCCAGCCACGCGGATCCATGGACAGTTGAAGAAGAAAGCAACAGAAGTTTTCTCATCTTGAAACACGCGAAGTTGGAACCTGGAATGGCAATATCGAGAGGCTTAGAACGCTCAGGGCGGCAAGCAAATAGTGAATTGGTGCTGTAAATTGGAAAAGATGATAGGTATTATCGGCTAAAATTCACAAAATAGGATGGTCAATAAAATCGACAGGTGAATATGAGAGCTCTTTGTGCAAAATTGCAAAGCGTGTTTCATGTGATCATTATTGAAAATATACTTAACAATAATACCGTTTAATTATACAAGGTGATTAGATAACAAGAATCTCTTTAACAGTTACATAATCGGTTCAAGTGAGCGCACGAGAGCATCGATCGGTCATCATCGACTCACACGCAAACTTTGCACAACTCATGCTGCATTGATATCAGGGCACACAATTTTCAATTCCTAAAAATTTAACTTACCAGAGATCCAATTGCGCTTATCAGATGGCCGATGAACCAATTATCAGGATTTCAATTCACGAGTGTTGAGTGAGTGCACGGAGAATCCGAAAGTTCACACCTTGAAATTTGAATAGTGGGACTGTCAATTTTTTGCCTCAAAAAGTTGGTTTGGCTCGTCTTTGTTGCTCAGCTCAAATGCAGATGGTCTCTTGAAAGTGAATTTTAGAAACAGAATCTGCCTGCACTAATTGGCCACAATTTGGAAAACAGCTAGTAACTCTAGTCTAATTTCAAAATACGTTCAGACTTCAGAGAAGTCTCATGTGTGTATAAAATTCGTAACGCAATAAGACACAATTGCAGTTCTCAGCCTCAACCCAAGAACGCCAATGTAAAATGTAAATTGTAAACTGTCAACTGCGCAAATGTCCATTAGCAATAAACATAAACACAACAGGTTCATCACGCTCATAAATCATTAATTATCTCGGGCGTTGCGCCGTGAGGTCCTGAGAGTCTTGACTCATGGAAAGATTTGGCCTTGAATGGATAAGATAATTGAATTATGAATGCCTTCAGCGAATTTAGGAAATACACCGTGGTCCAAAAGTTTTAAAGCTCTCATTGAAAAAAGGCTAACTTGTAAACGAATGAGAAAATTCTGGAACATTCGACCCTATTCGATAGAGAATTCGATTCTGCGTTAGACAGT